>MU968363.1:40347883-40651352 GCA_034641835.2 Pinus albicaulis
ACTTGTGCACAGTGATGTGTTTGGACCTGTGTTAGTTCCATCATTGGGAAATTCTATGTACTATTTTTCATTCATAGATGACTTCTCAAGGAATACATGGATATATTTATTGAGGAATAAATATAAAGCTTTTGACAGATTTAAATAATTTAAGGCTTTGGTGGAAAACCAAACAGAGAAGAAGATAAAGGTGCCGAGGACAGATAATGGTGGGGAGTTCTGCAAGAAGGAATTTGAAGAGTTATGTAAGAAGTGTGGTATAGCACGGCAGAATAATACTCCATACACACCTCAGAAAAACGGAGTTGCAGAAAGAATGAATAGAACACTGATGGAAAAGGCAAGAAGCATGCTCAGTGGTACCGGGTTAGGACAAGAATTCTAGGTAGAGGCAGTGGAGACTACATGCTATCTGGTTAACAGATCACCTTCATCAGTGTTGGAGGATAAGACTCCACATGAGGTATGGACTGGTAAGAAATCCTCTCTTTCACATCTAAGGGTATTTGTATGTGATGCATATGTATATGTTCCAAAGCCGAAAAGGACCAAGTTGGATAATAAATCTAAAAGGTGCATCTTTATTCGGTATAAGGATGGTTTAAAGGGTTACAAGCTTTGGAACCCAGAAACAAGGAAGATTGTGTACAGCCAAGATGTGGTGTTTAGAGAAGTGAAAGATGTTGTTAAACATGAAGTCCTACCAAAGGAACCTGAGAAGATAGAGTTTGAGCTAAAGGAGGATGAATTAGACTCTACAACAGAAGAAGACTCAGAAGATGAAGAGCCACAGACTCCAACTTTGAGAAGATCAGTTCGGGAAAGAAGGCAACCAGAAAGGTATAGTCCATCTGCTTTCTGTTCAGGTTTTGCCTTAACTATAACTGATGATGAACCCAGAACTGTCAGGGAGGCAGTAGATTCAGAGGATGGAAAACTCTGGAAGGAGGCCATGGTTGATGAAATGGCATCCTTGCACAAAAAAGATGCATGGGATCTGGTGGAGTTGCCTGCTGGAAGGAAGCCCATTGGGAGCAAATGGGTGTTTAAGAAGAAGATGAATGTAGAAGGCAAGGTGGAGAAATACAAAGCTCGGTTGGTAGCAAAGGTTATTCCCAGGTGCCGGGAATTGATTTTGGTGATATTTTTTCTCCTGTTGCCAAGGTTACTTCTATTAGATTACTTTTATCTGTTGCTGCTGCATTTGATTTTGAGATAGAACAGATGGATGTGAAGACAGCATTTCTTCATGGGGATATAGAAGAGGAGATCTACATGAAGCAACCTGAAGGCTTTATGGTGAAGGGTAAGAAAGAACTGGTATGCAGGTTGAAGAAGTCTCTGTATGGGTTAAAACAGTCACCAAGGATGTGGTATCCGAAATTTGATACCTATATACGGGGACTTGGCTTCACCAGAAGCAAGGAGGATCACTGTGTTTATTTTAAATTAATTGGTGACCATGTTATTTATTTAGTCTTGTATGTGGATGATATGTTTTTGATTGGAAATGACAAAGAAATTATCCAAGATTTGAAGACCCAACTGTTCTCCAAATTCGACATGAAGGATCTGGGTGCTGCAAACTATATTTTGGGCATGGAAATTAAGAGAGATCGGGCAAAGAGGAAGCTCTGGTTAAACCAGAGGAAGTATGTCGAGACTATATTGCAGAGGTTCAATATGCGGGATAGTAAACCGGTGAATGTTCCTATTCCTGTAGGTGTAAAGCTATCTGCCGAACAGTGTCCCAAGACACAAGAAGAAGAGGAGGATATGTCCCGTGTTCCATATGCAAGTGTAGTGGGTAGCCTGATGTATGCAATGGTATGTACTAGACTAGACATTGCACATGCAGTGGGAGTATTGAGCAGGTTTATGTCAAACCCAGGGAAGGAGCATTGGACAGCAGTGAAGCGGGTTTTCAGATATTTACGTGGCACTAGTGATTATGGCTTGTGCTACCAGGGAAGACCAGGATTGGAAAGAATTTTGGACATTCGTGGTTTTTTTGATGCAGACTGGGCTGGAGATCTGGACCAAAGAAGATCTACAAGTGGGTATGTGTTTAGCCTATTTGGAGGCGCAGTCAGTTGGATGAGTAAAAGACAGTCTGTAGTGGCTCTTTCAACTACAGAGGCGGAATACATAGCAGCCACTCATGCAAGCAAGGAAGAAATTTGGTTGCAGAGATTGTGTTCAAATATGGGGTTGGTACAGCAAGCTATAAGGATAGACTGTGATAGCCAAAGTGCAATTTTCTTGGCTAAGAACCCTGCTTATCATTCAAAGACAAAGCACATTGATGTTCAATATCACTTTATTAGAGATATGGTTGAGGCTAAAAGGGTGTTGTTGGTAAAGGTGGACACTTTGAAGAATGTTGTAGATGCATTGACGAAATCTATGAGCACTCAGAAGTTCTCTTGGTTTAGAGAAACAATGGGTGTTGAAGAATTGGGCCAATGACTAAGCTCTCATGTGGCCCCCTGCGGAAAGAAAACAACAAGTGGGAGAATGGTGGGTATGTGTTATATTCTTTCCACGACTAATCACGTGCGGACACGCCCGTAGTTTCAATACATGGTTTTGCATGGTTTTGAATACGATGGGTTTTCCATTTTTATTTTGTAGATCCGGTCAAGGTAACTACGGTTATGTTCTAATCTAGGGTTAATGGATTGGGGTTTATGTATGCTCCGGCATGTATATATATGTGTTTTAACACTAAAAGGAATATAATGAAAAATCAAGCTGGTCGTCCCGATTTGGGATCCAGGGGAAAATCTCTGTGTTTATCTGTTTTATGTTTTATGCTCTCGCTATTGTTTATTTTCTGTTATAAGATTCATGTGTAGATAATTTATGTTCAGGGTTAACACCTACACACAATTGTCACCTGAAGATCGCAAGAGAAATGGGTCACTGTTGCTCTGCAAAGAGGTAAAAGTGAAAAGTAAATATTTTTTACAGTTTATGGTCTTTTATAACTTTTCAAAGTCCTAAAATAGGTTTTAAAACATATTTGTCCATGTATTTTCAAATTATTTTTGAGTAATACGTTTTACACGCATCTTTTTGTGCAGCGACAGGTTTTCACACAGTTATGACGAAGAGACGAGTTGTATTTTATACTTTTTCGGACTCGGTAAAAACACGAAAAAGTCACTATTGGAGTCACCTTTCAACTCTTTTCTGACTCTCTAAGCGTCAAGATCATGAGAGTTGCTTGTACGTTGAAACTAGATTAAATTAGTTTTGTGGCAGTCTCTATGATATGGTTCTGCCCTTTTTTAAAATTTAGGCTGGGTGTTGTAAAAAGAATACCTTAGTCGATCGCGACTAAGAGGTTCTCTCGGACGCAGTTTTCTACCTTTTCGGATCTGAGGGACTATTTACGAATAGGGACGCCTGGGTACTGTTTGTGCCTTTTATCAAACTCTAAATATGAAAAAGTCTTGACTCTTCCTTTGTGAGACTCGTTAAAACTAAATGACATCGGATATAGTCATCATGACGTTACTCGAGTTCCTCCTTCCTAGGGCTCGTAAAATGTACTAGGTCGGATTTGTCCGAACAACAAACTTATATGAAAATCATATGGTATCCTCTTCAATCTTGTGTAAAAATAAAGAGGTACTCACTGGAAATGGTGGGGGAAAATGGAGCCATCTTGGCAATGCGTGTTAGCGTGTAGCTCTCTTGAACATAGCGCTTATGCATTAGTGTTCGGTCAAGACATCATCTCATTAGCATTTTGCCTCCGCATGGGTTTGGGTAATTTCTTTTGTTACTCATCAGCTCTTTTTATTACTTTATGACACTAAATCCTTGACTAAATCTTTTTTCAAATCTTTAGTGTCGTCTCTTAGATATGTTCAAGAAGAGGGTTTTCTGAAATTTGTCAACCTCCCCTTTGATTTTTTTGTTGGTCTTGATTCCCTGGCTGTCATGGCTTCTCTATGTCATGTACATGATGTGGGAAACACTATGGCCCACCTTCGATCAAGGTTACTTCTTGTCGACTTCAGCTCATTATCCAGGAAGCTGATCTAGAGACTCCCTTCTGGTACCTTGGAGCCTGCATGCCTCAATGGCAGGTTCTTCGCATTCGACACAAGGTTTTCATCATTGGCCTTCGATCGGATGATTCTACTGGTGTTCGACGCCAGCTCATTTTTCACATGTCGTAGATTGTACCTATAGTACCTTAAGGTCCATTGTCACTATTGGTGGTACTTCTCCCGTCTGTTAACATCTTTCATCATTGGCTGGTAATCAGACGATGTTCTTGCATGTTCGACTTCAACTCACATATTCACATGCTCGAATTTGTATTGTGTTCGGGTCGAGATGGAGCCTGAACCACCAGGTTTTGTACGATGAAATCAATTTGCGGGTTCTTTGTCAGTTATATGACTTATACATGACTCGTTTCGTTGTTTGGATGCCTTCCTGCAGTCAGTTTATAGATCACCTGTTTGGATGGCTATGACCATACCTCGGATCTCATTTTTTGTACCTCTGTGGCAATAAAAAAAATTGAATGCGACACAGGAGAAGTGGTCTCTAATTTGCACTGTGAGCCCCTTTATTTATGTTATTTGAGAATGTTCTCAATCTACTAATTACAAATTTATTTATCAATTTCAGAAAGTGCTGAAAAATAAAGGTGTAACCTTGGTTTAACCCTGTATTGTTACTTAGCATGCTCTTTAACTGTACATAGTCGTATGCGTATACAAATTATATTGTATTCATTCCAATGTTAAGACCTTTGGTAACATTTAATATGTTTACAGACTTCAACTCTATCGTCGAACCTTATAACTAAGGTTGCCACCTTCGGGACTTCACATCAATAGCCCGACTCATTACAATCAAAACACTTATAACAACCCTTAGGCCCCGGCCCACCTATACAATCGACGAAATTCAATTTAATTCAATGTCCATACCTTGGCTTATCTCCCAAGCTCTTTTGAGTGCGATCACCATTCGATAGTCAGCCTCCAGATCGGACGGTGTACGCCAATATCACGTTGACTTCGCCGTCGACAGTTAACGCGCGATGAGGGAGCGATGAGGGCAGTATCTCCAACCCGCTTAAGGCCACGTGTCAGCCTGTGCCAGATGGCGAGCCCAGACTGATAAAACATCAGTTAAAGGCGGTGCAATCAAACTACTTCCGGATTTTAAAGAGTAGGTGACAGTAGGTTAAACCGGGGTCAACACCCTTCTTCCTATTCACTCTGGTTCACTAACTTAGGTTTGAAATTTGGAACAACGCTCACAGTCCACAACAAAACGGAACTATTCCTTTGTAAGCGGGGTTTCACAACCAGAGCTTACGAAAAACATCTTTACGGATTCCTTCTCAGAACGGTTTGGAGTCTGATATGAAATACGACACGGACTAACTCATGACTACATGGCTTCTTAGGGATTAGTTAGCAGAGCCTGTTAAAGTTAAGAGAAATCTGCAGATTATAGTAGACAGAGAGGAGAGGCATGTAGAATTACCCGACAACTCTGTTCAACAATTATACACAGACCAGTGTTCAATCGCCTCACAATTAAACAAATTCCTCACAAATATCAATTCAAGACAATTTGATAATCAACGAGCACTGAAATTTATTCAACAAGAAGCAGTTGCTTAACACACAGATTTTACTGCAGAAATCTCTTTTCCCCCTCAATACATCTGGGGGATACAATTTATATGTATTATTATGTGTCTCTTTGGCTCCTCTGTGAGGACCGTTCCTATTCTAACAAAGGCCTAATTACATTATTCGAATAACTGAGCCTTGTGAGGATAGATGCAAGACTTAAAACTATGGATGCTATAACTCTCATGATCCTGATAGCAGTGGGCGAAGGTATTGACACCTTGCTACCGCAATTTAGAATGGTTTCAAACCCTCCTAGCCACAACATGTGGACAAAACACTTACATTGCTGGCTAGTGTCTAATGCCCCTGCATCAGACTCCCGAGGGAAATTTTCTTCATGGACTCTGTTGGGTCGCGAATATGACCACTTTTTAACACTTATTTCATCAATTTTTAGTCTTCTTCATCATGTCATTTATTATAATTTATCATATAAATCCATTTTATAATGATTTATGTTCTTATGGATGAATACTATTTCTTCTCCTTTATTTTTAATAAATTGATGATTATTATGCATAATTTTATCAATAATGTTTTATTAATATATTTTTTAATATCATTCACCATTTTAGCCTCCAAGATATTTTCCAAACTACAGATTTGATTTCCAAATCATCATGAAATATTCCAACTCACAAATTCGCTGGAATAAGAAGTGACAGTTTTGCGGTTGAGATTTTGGGCAAATGAAGAAGAATCTAAAAAATCCCAAACATGGGTTTTGTCCAGAACGGGCCCAATTAACTTTTGTAAAGAACGGTTTGCCCAAATTCGGCATGTATTGAGAGAAACACAAGGTTCTTTGAGCACGATTTTCTTAGATTTGTTGTTGCGGCCGTCCTCCAAATCTTAGCTGCAAAGCCAAATTCGCCTTGCTCTTGTTGAAAGATTGTTGGAAATATATTTTCTGGTTGATCAATTGGTTGGGAACAATTCAATTTTGTTACAAAAGTCTCTTACTATTTTATTTCTCCTCTCTTTGAACATAAAAAGGGATGTACATAAAGAGAGATGGATGTAGTTGTTGCAGCACTACCAAAGATTATTATTAGGCGTTGCCATTATTGAAAGCATGATTTAAATATTAATCATAGGTTAATGATTAATTGAAGTTTTGTTCCATTTGCATCATCTAAGGAAGTATCAAGTTGGTAGTTCCACTGTTGGATGGTTCCGACCACCAGCCGGCGTGAGCGCTCCCCTCTGTGTCCTCATCTCAATTCCTGGGCGTGGTCGATTTTCTACAGCTTTCCTGCTCTGCGCTGAGTTTATTTCATTAGTTGTTTGTCATTTTACTGTCTTTATGTATTACACGCTCTGTTTATGAGTTATTTCATTATTGTATGATCTGAATCTTATTTCTTACAGTGTGGGTTAATTGAGACAGCATTGCCTTACTTAGAACATCCTTGGATTTGCGGAAGTGATATTGGTTCTATCTTAATTAATTCATAATTCCATGTTTAATAGTTTACTGTTTTATTATAATGGATTGCATTACTGTTCCTTCCCAATTTAACAAGAGTCTTAATCCTCGAATTACTTATCTTGTTATTCTTCGTTGTTCGGCATTTGATGTTCCATTCCATTTTCTATTTCGTTTAACTGATGTTCATTTCAGAGTGTAGATATAAAGCTTCGCTATTCAATTTGTTGTTCAATAGGATTTGCCGTTTAATAGAGTTTTGTTGTTCAATTCCATTAGTTAATATTTGTTGTTCGATTCTTCTAGTTTTAGTTTGTTATTCATTTACATTGTTGTTCGATTTCAATGTGTTGTTCAGTTTCAATTCATTAGTTTCCAGATTTTGTTCCCTTCAGTTATTTTCATCAGCACGAAGATTGAGTTTGCTTTCATTTCGATTGCTTTAAGATCACCAACTGTAGAGGACACTGGTTATTGCTTCCAAGTTCCCAGATTGGTTATCTTGCATCGATTTCTAAGGGAAGGAGTTATTGCTACTGTATCCTTGATCGATGTTTTGCAGATTGGTTTAATTAAGGTTTCAGAGCATTTCCATTTATGTTACTGTAATTAGATTTCTTTACAAGCATCCATTTACTCTTGTATCTCGAACACTGTACTACATATTGCAAGGCATTACTCTTGGATAAATTGTTGTCCCTCCATTAAAGTACACTCCTCTAGCAAGAAATGCATCCCCAGGATTGATAATGTGAGGATAAATAGGTGTTAAAAAGATACCTTTTATGCACTGAATGAATGTGTCCATGAGTTCTTCCAGCAGTCTACCTATCTTACGCAACATTCACCGGTCATCCAAGTGGCATCTTCCTCTGGCTTGTCCTTCCATTTGATCAAGTATTGAAAGTACTCTTGTCCTCTGGTCCTTTTGAACACTCTTTTGTCCAATAACTTGTCTGGTTGCAATGGTTGTGCTGGAGGTAGTTGCTCTTTCCACTCAATATGTACCTTGTCTGCTGCTCTTTCTTCTACACCATCATATTCATACTTGTACAAATATGCAACATTAAAAATGGGAGATATTCCAACATCAGGAGGCAATTAAATCTCATAAGCATTAGCAGAAAACTTTATAAGTATCTTGCATGGCCCAATCTTTTTAAACTTCAGTTTATTATACTGCGTCTTTGGGAATCTCTCCTTTCTCAAGTGCGCCAAAACCAGATCTCCTACTTCAAAATGGACTTCTCTTCTGCTCAAGTTTTCTCTGCCTTTGTATTTGATGTTGCTTCCTTGTAGCTGCTGTTTCACTTGTTCATGTATGGCTTGGATTTCTGAAGCAAATTCCTCACCATCAGCACTCCCCAGCTCTGCCTTTCCTAGATTTCTTAACTTTGATATTCCTCTGGGGTGCATTCCATAAACAATATGGAATGGACTCTACCCTGTGCTTCTGTTTGGTGAGTCATTATATGCATATTCTTCCTGACGAAAAATATGATCCCACTGCTTGGGATGCTCTCCTGCAAGACTTCTCAACAAATTTCCCAGACTTCTATTCACTACCTCAGTTTGTCCATCAGTCTAAGGATGATAAGATGAGCTGAAACTCAGTTTGGTACCAATTTTCTTCCACAGTGTCCTCCAAAAATGGCCCACAAAACTGGTGTCTCTGTCTAAAACAATACTCTTGGGCAACCCATGCAACCTAACAACTTCTTTGAAAAACAAGTTAGCAACATAGGTGGCATCACTAGTTTTATAACATGGAATAAAATGTGCCATTTTGGAAAATATGTCCATTACAACAAATACTGAATCATTCCCTCTCTGAGTCTTGGGAAATCCTAGAACAAAATCCATAATCACCATGTCCCAAGGCCTGTCTGGAATAGGCAAGGGAGTGTACAATCCTGCATTCTGGCTCCTTCCTTTGGCATATTGACATATTTTGCAATTTTTCACAAAATTTTCCACTTCTTCTCTCATCTTGGGCCAATAATAGAAGTGACTCAGTTTCTCATAAGTTTTATCAGTACCAAAGTGCCCAGCAAGTCCACCACTATGCTTCTCCTTGATCAAATTCTCTCTCATGGAACATTTTGGTACACACAATTGGTTTCTCCTGAATAATAAGTCCTCCTGCAAGAAATAATCCAACCACTGGCTTCTATCTGTTAGAACAGGGTTACAACATGCCTCAAATGCTTCCTTAAAATCTGAATCTATTTTATACAGTTCTTTGAGAAAATCAAATACTACAACTTTAAAATTGGTTTCTTGAACAAGCATGTGCCTCCTACTCAAAGCATCAGCTACTTTATTTTCTTGGCCACTTATATGTTTCAAAACAAAGTTAAAAATTTGGAGATACTCAACCCATTTTGCATGCTTATGATTTAACTTGGGCTGTTTTACAATGTACGGAAAATCATGATTGTCAGAGTATAATACAAATTCTTTGGACATTAAATAATGCCTCCACTTTTTCAATCCCTGAACAATTGCATAGAATTACTTCTCATAAGAGGAATACTTCCTTCTAGTTTCATTTAGCTTCTCACTGAAGTAAGCTACAGGCCTATCATCCTGACTCAGCACAGCTCCAATGGCTTCTCCACTGGCATCACACTTCACTTGAAATGGTTTAGTAAAATCAGGCAGAATTAAAACAGGCTGTTCACTTATATTTTGCTTCAAAATTTTAAATTTTCTTTCTGCTTCAGCAGTCCATTTAAATGGTTTTTTTCTCTTTTTTATTGTCTCAATAATGGGTGCATTAATCTTACTGAAGTTTCTTATAAATTTTCTGTAAAAACTAGCAAGTCCATGGAAACTTCTTACCTCACAAACATTTTTGGGTGAAGGCCACTCCACAATTGCCTTAACCTTTTATGGGTCCATCTTCAATCCTTCTGCAGAGACAACAAAGCCCAAATACACCAAATATTCCTTCATGAATGATCATTTTTTTAAGTTTTTCAACAGTTTCTCTTGGTGCAGCTTCTTCAAGACATAATTAAGATGCCTTAGATGTTCTTCTTTGGTTTTGCTAAAAACTAATATATCATCCAGATACACTATCACAAATTTACCAATGAATTCTTTCAACACTTCATTCATAAGTCTCCTGAAAGTGCTAGGTGAATTTGACAACCCAAAAGGCATAACCATCCATTCATACAGTCCTTCATTCGTTTTAAAGGCAGTTTTCCACTCATCGCCCTCTTTTATTCTAATCTGATGATATCTACTTTTTAAATCTATCTTCGAAAAATATTTAGCACCACTCAAAAATCCATTAAATCCTAAAATATGGGCAAGGGGAATCTGTACCTGATGGTTATCATATTGATTTCTCTGGAATCAGTACACATCCTCCAGCCTCCATCTTTCTTCGGGCTCAATACTGCTGGCACTGCACATGGACTCAAACTTTTTCTGATCAGTCCCTTGTCCACCAATTCTTGTATTTGTTTCCTGATTTCCTCATTTTCTATGGGAGTTAATCTGTAGGCTCCCTTATTTGGTAGATTTGAACCAAGGATAAAATCTATCTGATGGCTGATCTTCCTCATAGGTGGCAGCTCATCAGGTAAATCATCCACAACAATGTCACAATAACTGCCTAACATCTCTTGGATTTCTATTGGTAAATCAGAAATATTTGTAGAAGTAAGAACTACCTTAGGTTTGCAAACTAAAGCAAAGCTTACCTCTTCTTATTCAATGTGTTGTAGATACTCCTTCCCGCTCAGCAACAAGGTCTTTGGATCAGCCACTCTGCTTGATGGTTCTCCTTCTTCCATGGGTATCAATGTATGATGTACCCCATATTTGAAGAACTTGTAAGTGTTCTTCTTGCCATCATGCACTGCTGCTCTGTCAAACTGCCAAGGTCTACCCAGCAGTATGTGACACACATCCATGGGCATCACATCACACAAGACTTTGTCTTTGTAGTTGCCCATTTGCAGCTCTTTCTCACACTGTTCCTTTACAATCAGCTGGTGCCCTTTATGCAGCCAAGACACCCTGTAGGGAGTTGGATGCTCCCTTGTCTTCAGCTTCAACTTCTCTAGCACCTCAGCGGAAACCAAATTGTCTGTGCTCCCACTGTCAATGACTAGCTGGCAGAATTTCCCTTGGACTTTGCATATGCTCCTAAACAAAGTCTTCCTTTGTGCAGGCTCAGTGACATCTTTGGCTTGTTTCAACGGGACCTTATTAACCACCAAGGACTCTCCCCTCTCTGGTAGAATTTCTTCTTCAATTGTTGCCTCTTCTCTAGCCTGGGCAACAACAGCATTTATTGGACCAGCACCCACATTCTCTGGGCACTCATAGTGCTTGCGTCCCACTTGATGACATCTATAGCACCTCAATTCTCTACCTCTTCCTCTAGAAGAACTCCTTCTGCCTCTTGCATCACCCTCTGTGGATGCATTTTGAGGTGAGCTGCTGCTAGCTCCATCTCTAGGTGCAATATACTTTCCTCTACCATCCTGAATTCCATTTCCACGGAAATTACCTCTCCCCTTGGCAGACTGCTTTCTCAGGTGTCTCTCCTCTGCTTTCAAGGCCATCTGATAGGCCTCTTCAACTGTCTTAGGAGACAGAAGAACAATTTCATCTTGGATCTCCAGCTTGAGACCATTCACATATTTGGAAATTTTCTCTAGTGTGTCTTGAAATTTCCCAGCTCTTATGCTTACTCTATAGAATTCTTTTGTGTATTCCTTTACTGTCATCAATCTCTGTCTAAGGTTCTGCATTTGCCTAAACAATGTTAGCTGATAATCACTAGGCAAGAATTTACTTTTTAGCTTAGCCATCATTCTAGTCCATCTTTTGATAGGTTGTTTTCCAACTCTCCTTCTTTCTGCTTGCACTCCATCCCACCAAAGTGCAGCATGTCCCTTCAACTTTGTTACTGCAAACTTGACCTTCTTATCTTCACTCATTTCCTCATAGTCAAAGCACTTGTTCATTTCATTAATCCAGTCCACCATCTCTTCTGGATTTAGTCCTCTTGCAAAACTTGACACTTCAATCATGGGCTTAACTGCAGACCCCAGAACAGTTCTGAGGAGCCTCATGTTAGGAGGAATCTCAGCATTTTCTCTAGTTTCTTCTAATTCAGGTTCACTAATGTCTTCAGGATCTCTGGGATGTCCTCGCTCCATGGCATCCATTCTGGCTTCGAACCTCTGCAAGGTCTCCAACACTTCTACATTGGCAACAGGTCTGCCTCTCCTTCTGCCAGCACCTCTACCAACTCGGATTGATATGTTAATTCTCTGCAAAAACAACTCAAAAACAGCTTTGATACCACAATTGATAGTAACAAAATTGAATATACCCCCCTAGGAGAGGTGGTCTCTAATTTCTATACATGAGCCCCCTTTATTTAGCTTAATTCAACAAAAGAATTCTTCTCAATCTCTTTTACAAATTTATCTATCAATACCAGACAAATTGACAAATAAATACCATAACCAACTTTGGTTATAGCCACCTATATATTGTTACTTGTGCTCTTTTATCCCACGCACACAGTCATATACGTATACAAATTATATTGTACTCATTCCAATGTTAAGACCTTTGGTAACATTTAATATGTTTACAAACTTCAACTCTATCGTCGAACCTTATAACTAAGGTTGCCACCTTCGGGACTTTACATCAATAGCCCGACTCATTACAATCAAACACTTATAACAACCCTTAGGCCCCGAGCCCACCTATACAATCGACGGAATTCAATGTAATTCAACGTCCATACCTTGGCTTATCTCTCGAAATCTTTTGAGAGCGATCACCGTTCGATGAGCCAGCCTCCGATCGGATGGCGTACGTCAATATCGGGTTGAGTCCACAATCGACAGTTAACGCGCGATGGCACGTGATGAGGGCGGTATCTCCAAACCAGTTAAGGCCACGTGTTAGCCTATGGCATAGATCGTGTTCGAATTGGAAATACAGTTTACCCCACAAAGGCGGTGCGATCAAACTACTTCCAGCTTTTGAACAGTAGGTGAGCATGGAGTTAGCAGAAGTTTACATACTAACTTCTATCGCTACGATTCACTAAACTCGGGCTCGAAAGCTCTTGGAAAACACTCATTTCACGATGATAGGCCATTCTCTCTAAGTGGAGTTTTCACAACCCGAGGCTTGCGACAAACATCTTTAAATTCATTCTCGTTTATGGTTTGGATACAATGCTTGATACCCATTTACAAGGACTAACACACCTAACTATAGCTAACACAGAATTTAATCCATGAGAGCCTATTCGACAATTCAAGAGAAATCTATGATCGACAATGGACGGAGAGCATGCAGAGATTAAACAGCAATTCTATTCAACAGTTATACACAGAATGGTGTTTCAACCACCTCGCAATTAAACAAATTCCCTCACAAAAATCAATTCAAAGACAAATTGATAATCAACAAGCACTGAAATTTATTCAACAGGAAGAAGTTGCTTAACACTCAGATTTTACTGCAGAAATCTCCTCCCCTCAATACATCCAGGGGATACAATTTATATGTATTATTATGTGTCTCTTCGGTTCCTCTGTAAGGACCGTTTCTATTCTAACAAAACCTAATTACATTATTTGAATAACTGAACATGACAGATGGATTGAACCAAAACTATTCGACTTCTACTGACTCTAACTGATCTAAATGCAACAGACAGTTATGGTATTGATACCTTGCTGCTACAATTCGAATGATTCTGATCCCTCCTAGCCACAACATGTGGACAAACCTCCTACATTGCTGGCTAGTGTCTGGTACCCATCATCTATTATGGATGGCTGCACCCATGCCACATGTCATGTATTATATGTATCAGTTGTATTCGTATTTGCAGGTTTTCTGACAGCAGTGTTTGGGTCAAATGTGTTCTCATAAAGCATTTTACCCCTCCCTCTCTCTTGGACCTCATGCTTTAGGGGGCATCTATTACACAACATTTTGTCATCGTCCCTAAAATCCCTCGCCCCGCATATTGGAGGGTCTTTCCCGTGACCTGTGAGCAGTGTCATCCTCTGCAAGCACCTTCCCTACATCCTTCTATACAAGAGCATCATTTCTCCTGCAGAATAATTTCTCAAAAAGCCCATAAAAATCCATGTTTTGGCATTGGCGCAGGTAGCTAGTTCATCCCTCGCGCCAATTTGGAGAAAGTACACTAGAGTTCGTGCCACCTGGCGCTCTATCCCTTTGTTGTACCTGTGCCAGCCTTTTTGGGAATGTTTTTTAACAAACTAGAGGTTGAAGTTTCCTTTAACCACCTCTAGGATGAGTCACAGGAAGTGGTTAACTGGTTCAACCACAAATCTCTCTCTTTGGGTAGTAGTTTCCTCCTCATATGGGACACTCCTAAAAGATAGGTCTCTCTTCCATGATTATAGGGATCCTAACCTCTCCCTCTCCCCCTATATAAATGAGCTTTCTCCCATCATGAAAGCTAGTTGAACAAAGAGGATTATGCAACTGAGATGTTGAACTTGGAGAACTAATCCATAGTCGAATAACTGAGAAGGTAAGTCAAGAAGGAATTCCATCGAGAGGTCCCTTATCTCATTCGAATTCCTCGACAAGATTTTAGACGTGTTTCGCCCAAGCCCCACTGGAGGAGATCGAAATGTCAGAGCGTGGTTGTATCTCTTCTTTCTACCTTAATATAAGTGACTATTGTCTGGTTCCCGTCTTGTATTTTATCTGTATTGAATGTAATATGCTAGTCTTCTTTGACTGATTAGTATATTTTGAATGGAATTATTATATGGTATGTGGTTGTTGTTTTATGATCTTTGTGCAGGTGTCCAAGTGCAGCAGGCAGAGATATTGTGACTTGACTTCGATCAGTAGCGAGCGACTCTCACCATCACTACAGGTAGCGAAGATAGCTCTGAACCGCAAGTAGGCCATCTTATCACTTCCTTTTCATTCAAGCATCTAGGAACCTACACTCTAGCATGATTCCTTGTTTCTAGACGCACTCTAGGTCTAGTGGGATCATCTTTGTCTGCAGAGGGGATTTACCATCATAATAGTAATCACAATACAAATATTGTAATGAAAAAATGGTAAATATTCTTCAATACACGGACATTATATTTTGAAAAATTTATAATAAAACTTCTAATTTATTCATTCATTAAATTTAAAGATATATATATATATATATATATATATATATATATATATATATATATATATATATTCATTCGTTTTTAAGATTAAACATGTTATAAGTTAAAGAGAAATTAATAACAATTAAATATAACAAATATATTATTATAATCCTATAAAAATTAATAAAATAAAAAGACAACATTACAAAATATTCCGTTGTTACAATAATATCCTCATCACCATCATCATCAATAATATCCCCCTCATATCACTCTCATTTTCCCAATACCCAATCTATGAAATCGAATACGAACAAACCAAAAATTAATTAAGGTCATAAACAAAATTTTCATGTGTTTGTATAAATACATAATTTTAGTTTAGCCTGTACACTAGTATGGCCATTATTTATTGGTTTGAAATAATAAATAACCTGCAATAAACCCACATAATTAGTAAATTATTTAAAGACAATAATTCCTACATATTAAAATATAAAGTTATAACATACCATCTCATACTCGAATAGAACATCTGTATCAATATTATTCTTTTGTATCTTCTTGATCTTCATCCAACTCATCGACATCTATACCAACATCTGATTCAGAAATGGTGTTGAAATGATCGACCATATCATCATCATCATCAACTATGTCATTTTCAATAATATCCTTATCGACATCGTCATCAATAATTGTTGCCTCGTCTCCTACGCCTGGTTCATCTTCTATATCTTCTTCGTCTGTCAATGCATCTTCTTGCTCATCTGCCACTACATCATCTTCTTCTTGATCAATATCATCTTCTTCCTCTATAGTATACTCTACTGGCCTTCCTCTTGGATCATATCTAATAGCAAATGACCATCTATTCTCACCTGGAAACTATGAGTAAAATACTTTTTCACATTGGCTTGGAAAAACATAGCGATCTTTTCTTGCTGCAAACTACGATGTTTTAACCATCGGAAATCCATTGTCATGTTGAATCAGAGTTTTGTCACCATCACGTACATTCATTCGTAGCCTATACCATTTGACATCGAACAAAACTAATTTGAAGGAATTAAAGTCACACTCAAATATATCATCTAAAAACCCATAATATCTATTTTCAGATTCTCGAGGATGTCTATCACTCCTGGAGGAAACATTAGTGACCTAGAATACTGCAGTTATCTCACTATCAGAATTTTTCTTGTTATCATCCAACTGTTTAATGCGAAATTTACAACCATTGCACCACATAGCCTTGTGGTGTTTCAACTACAATATGCCAAACATGAAAAATATTCATTAATTCTCAATTAATAATTAATCATATAATTTACACGGCTTGAAAATTATCTGAAAAATCAAACTTGTTGTCACATTATAAATATAATATAAAATAAGTAATGAATAAAATAGGTGAATTAATTTCTTACCTTTCTATCTTTCAAACCATATGCTAAATCAATTTCCCTATCCCTAACATTTCCATCTCCACTACGATAAGCTTCTCTAACCAATTCAAATAGTAGTTGCCATGATAACCTATTGTCGTTACGTTCTTTATATCTTTCAATCCATTCACTCATCCACTCAATATTGTTTGCAATGTATAAAAGTAGTGCCTCATAATCTTGAGCACCTGAATAAAAAACAATAATTCACCAATATTAAATATAACTTATAACCATGGTAAATTATATTAATTAATAAACGATGAAAGAATAAGACTTAAATAAATATGATCATATACATGATGTAAAAAAATGAAACATTATATGTATTATATATAATAAATCTTTTACCTCTCACTTTCTTCATTCTACCTTTTCCCAACAGGTGCTCCACTTCAAATGTTTTTATGGAGTTCACATCCCAAATGCAATCCACAACATCCATAGTTGGTTCAGCTAATATAGGAAGATAATGACTAATATACACCATGGATTCATATACCACATATCCCTCCACCATAGAACCCTCAGGTCGTGCTCTTTGTCTAACCAAAGCCTTCAAGGATTTCAGGTGCCTCTCCACCATCGACATTGACCTTTTGTGTACTATTCCACACATTTCAATCTCCTCAACTTGGTGTATCAAGTAGTGTTCTTGTGCATTGAAAAATGTTGGAGGTAGATACTTTTTCATTTCACACATTAGCCGAGGAATTTCTCTCTTCCAATACTTTATTTCATCTTTATGGATTTCTTTCAATGACAACCATCTGCAAATCATTATGCAAGGTTATTTCAATGAAACATAATATATATTACATTACAAGTAAATTAACACATCATGTCATTAAGTACAAAAATAAATTGTAGCGAGATTTTGTGTATAAATCAAAACTACTTACCTCATGTATTTACTAAGACCATATCTGACTTGTTTGACATTGTTGTCGAAGTCGTTTGGGAGAGATACAGGTAGAACATACTATAACAATAAAAAATGAAGAGTTATTGGTTTCCAAATTAAACAGAAAAAGGAAAATTTAAAAGATGTATTCAAGCAATAATATACAAAAATTTATATCAAAAAAATTACCTTAACAAAGGTATGCCAATCATGTGTTTTCACCCCACTGAAATCATCGTTCTTCGTTAAGGTATTATTTATGTTTGAAGCAAAACTTGTTGGAAATTTAATTCTTCTAACGACCTCTTTTACATCATTTCTTTGTTTTTCTGTTAATAACCATGGAATATTATTATAATTTCGACCTCCATTGTTATTTGATCTATCAATCACACTTTTCATAGCATGATTCAATTTCTCAATGTCAGCACAATTTTTGTCAATTTTATCTCTATCATGTGCACCATCTATGATTCGCCATAACGTTTCTGTCACATTCTTCCCAATATTCATTGTATCAAACAAATGAGCTATTTTTAGGTCCTCATATTAGGGCAACCTCACAAATTGAGAAGGATAACATTTCATTCTAGGTGGAAGTACAATATTAGTACCTTCACGAAAATGACCTTGATATCAAAGAATAAAATAAATTAGAATAATAATTATCAAATACAATAAAATAAATTCATTAATTAAAACAAAAATTCCAATCATTACATAAACAATTAACACATATATATATATATATGTGTGTGTGTGTGTGTGTGTGTGTGTATGTATATATATATACACACTAATTACGTACCAGCTGCTTGACGATTATTAATTCTATTATATTCCAACTTCCACAACCGAGGTGTCATTCTTCACAGTTTTAATCCAGTTTCTTCTTTATCATTGAAAATATGTTTTTCAGTAGTACGATATTTATGGTTCCTAGAGAGGAAGTGCCTAAACTCATCAAACACCATCTTTCCTAAGTCTAGTGAATGACGATACTTCATCTTAGGGCCACAAACTAGACATGCAAATCTACCCTTTGTTTGAAGACCTGCAAGTGATGTATCAATAACAATTATACTATGAGATCATTTTTAAAACATGAAATATGGTATATCTAATTTAGATAATTATATATTATATTAAAGTGCAACGAAATATTACATACCACAAAAATGTGTTAGTTCTAGGGCATCATGAATTGTCCATACAAGCATTCCACGACACTGAAATATTTTCTGCTTGATTGATTTAGTGATGTCATACATAGTGATGCCATGCCATAAATTTATTATCTCATCGATAAGAGGCTCAATATATACATTCATATCTTTGACCTGGTACTTACCTAATTGTTCAAAATTATGGTACATAATTACTACCATGATATATGTATATATAAGTAAGTAAATAAATAAAATATATTATGCAAACAACGAGAGAAATGAAAATGTTACATTAGAAAAAATAATGTATCAAATACCTGGAATAATCATAGTCAACATTATGTGCTCCCTCTTTATTGACATCCAAGGAGGAATGTTATTATTGATAATGAAAATAGGCCACACTGAGTAAGTATATCTAAGCTCTCCGAATGGATTAACACCATCAGCTGCCAATGAAAGCCTGACATTACGAGGTTTATTTTTAAAATCTACATATTTTTCCTCGACTTCCCTAAATGTAGAAAAATCTACAAGCATTCGAAGAACACCATCTCCACTTCTATTCTTTGAATGGTAATCCATAAACTGTGCTATGCTCTTACACCTGAACATTCGCTGCAAACGTGGAATTATGGGAATATGACGAAGAACCTTTTGAGGCACCTTTTTTGTTAGTTAATCTATTCAATATCTACTGGTACCACATTTCAGACATTCTGTTTTCAACGCATGTTCTCCATAATATATAATATCATCTTTAGGAAATGCATCTATAGTGTTATATTCCATTCCAAAGTCTTTTATAATAGCACGTAGATCTCGATATGTTCGAGGTAAAGTATTTGGCGATGGTAACAAAAATTCACCCAAAAAACTACAACATAAACAAAAACTAGTTAATTTAAAGATTATTAATCATATATAAGTATTGAATTATTATTTTACACATTTATTACTACTAAAAAAAGGGAAAATAATCAACATTTACATATATGTGATCATATATACATATTGCATACCTTAGGATCTGTGTCATACATCTGTTTGACAAATTATTCATAACCTTTAAGTTCACTAGCAAAAATGTAGTAGAGAGAAGAGTTGCATTTGAGTGTTCAAAAAGTCGTTCACTTGACGTTTCAATCAGAGGTACATCATAAATACCGTCACTATCTCCACCATCATCATCTAACTCACCATACAAGTCCTGGAGCATTTGATTTTTCCCATCATTAATGTGAACTGTCTCATTATTGTCATCATATACCTCCATGGGATCATTAAAATCATCTTCATCATTCACTTCATGTTCTTCACCTTGTACAACATCATTTCCAATACTAATATTTGCTGCAATATTATCTTGTACTAGTGCAACATCATCTAATCTACTACTATTTAGCTGTGGAAGCTAGTTTTGCAAAAAGTTGGGGGGCAACTGTGCCTTATGAAAATTACAAACAATCATTAAACATTAGTGCATATATAACAAATATTAAATATAAAATTTTACGATATAATGAAAATGAATATAGATAATGAAGATAGATAATTAATTACCATGGGACGATAGTCATTCGATCCACCATCAATGTGCCCATATTTCCTACAATGCATTGTTGTTGTTGCTATTAAAACTCTAACATTATTTCTCATACAACATTTTTTGCAAGGGCAATAAACTTTACCATCACCCCTTTCACCCTCTTCAATTTGTTTTCCACCTCTAATGTTTTCTTAGAAGAACAACATCTCCACTTCTATTCTTTGAAGCTTGCAAAAAGGTTAAAGGGATGACATGCATGAATATAGGAGAGGGTAATAGAAAGTTCGAGTAGAAGGCTAGAGAGGGAGAGCTATTGAAGGCAGAGAATGGCTAGAAGGCCAAGTCCTTAAGGTCAAGAGGCCTTCACTGAGAAGCTGAATCACAAAGTGTATGACACATATTGCAACTTGCACCGAATGATATGCTCTTATAGCTAAAAGGGATGTTGATCTTAAATAAATTTGAATGGTCATGGTAATTAAAGCACATGAAAGTATTAGAATGCATAATATTTCTGAGACTGAGGGTGATAGCATTACCATTATTCGAGCACACTGTGCATGATTTAAGGGAATTTCACTCTAATTGGAGTTGCTATGTATATTGTGCTACATGCCAATGCCCTTGTTGCACAAGGTTTCCATGGTGGGTGCTTCCTCGGGGAAGTGATTAGGGGTGTTTTGAAAATTAATGAGATCCTTCATATTACCATTATGATACAAAGACTTCACCATCAACAAAAACTCTTCAAATTTAAAATTTTAAAATCCACCAATTTTTTTTCAAATTTTAAATTTTAAAATAACACATTATATAAAATTTGTATAAAACAAATTACAAAACTTAATTTAGTGATGCGTGAGAGGGTTAGAAATATTTAATAATAGATAATATTAATGGAAATATTTACACATAAAAGGTAAGAAAATACAAAAGAAAATGGAAAATTATAATGGAATAAGAAAATTTACCATTTTTTAATTTCAGTTTTGCTTTAAAAAAAAAAATCTTAGAAAATGAGAAAGGAAAAGTAAAAAAATAGAAAAGAAAATGAAAAATCATAATGGAATAAAATTTTTTACCATTTTCTAATTTCATTTTTTCTTCCAAATAATTAAAAAAAATTAGAAAATGGGAAAGGGAAAGTAAAAAAATAGAAAACAAAATGAAAAATGGTATTGGAATAAGAAAGTTTACCATTTTCTAATTTCAATTTTCCTTTCAAAGACTTGAAAAGCTTAGAAAATGGGAAAGAGAAAGTAAGAAAATACAAAAAAAAAGGAAAATCATAATGGAATAAGAAAGTTTACCATTTAATGATTTAATTTTTGCTTTCAACGATAAGTTACAAAATTCTAAGGGAGACTAATCGTAAGAAGGTTTAGCCTAAGTATTATAACACAAAATTTAATCAATCATAGAGAAATAAATAGAACCTCAAAGTATCTATGCCTTGTAAAACAATTAAATATTATTATTTCAATAAAAATGAGAGACAAGAAATATACATTACCTGTAATGCATTTGTTTGATTGTTGTAGTAGTTGCTTTCTTCCTAGAGTCTAGAAATATAAAAAACCCTCTATCATTTCTCTATAACATCTATTAAAAATTAAGACAAGTCTCACACAAGAGCTTTAGCTAGGAAAATAAGTTCTTCCAGTTTATTCTAACATTTATAAATGAGAGAGAAGCCCTCCTGATATATATATGATGCCTCACAAAACTATTAGTAGAAAACCATGTGATAGTCTAATATCATGTGCCAATACAATTTTCTCAAGGAAAAGTATGAGCTAAAACAAGAAGCATTCTCAGTTGCATGGTCTAAAACCATTTTGAGCCAATAAAAAAATATGTCCTAAAATAACCACCTCAACCAATTCAAACACATAAGTGGACTAGTGAAAGAGAAGAAGTGAACTCTAAAATATGCCCACTCGCATGTGTGGATGATGTGTAGTCAAAACATAGTAATAATTTTTCCTATGAAAAATTTTAGTAAGATCATAACTAGGTCAATTTTTGCCCAATTTTCTAATATGACCTCATTTTTAAAATATCATAGTCATTTTGCATTTAATAGCATAGATTCAAGGAAAATTTGGGAATTGTTTCAAAATATAGCTACTCTTGAAGCTGACTTCCCTCAAAAATGTGTTCTAACAAGCTTGTTAACCTCAAGAATTGGTCCATGTGGCATATGATGATGATGTGGATTCCTTCTCATCATATAGCACACTATCATGGATCCCTAGACAATTTATTCCACTATAGTGTCACATATCCTAAGAAAAATAACACAAATCCAAAAATAAACATATATGTTTATATGCATGTGTTATTTTTGGATTCCTTCTCGATTAGTCTCCCTTAGAATTTGGTAATGCTATTCTGACGTTTGGTCAACATGTCCGCAAACCGTCGTAATACCTACGGTTGTCCGCACACTTCACAATACCTATGGTTGTCCCCAATTATGTCGCACTACCGAAAAGTGTCTCTACTCGTCGCTATTGTGACATTTATCCCCAAACCGTCGCAATACTGATGGTTTTCCGCAAACCGTCACAATACCGACGTTTCTCTCTAATACCGTCGCACTACCAACAAGTGTCTCTAAATGCCACAATAGCGATGCTTGTCTCCAAATGTCGCAATACCGACTCATGTCTTAGAAACGTCACATTTTCGACGTTGTGTCTCAAACTATCAGTGTACCGACGATGTCCCTATATGTCGGTAGAGCGATGGTTGTTGGCGGGATTTAAAAATTAGAGAAAAATTGGGGAAATTTCCGACAATACGTCAAAAGTGTCAGAACTAAAGTGTCGGAATTTTGACCAAATGTACTAGTGTGTTGATTTCAACAGTATGTGGCACGTCATGAGCGTCCTCACAGTTTGAGAGATATTATTGTTCAAGTATGAAAGCCCCGCCTTATGTTCAAAATCTCCAAATGGGTGATGATGTGGAATCATTATATTGACTAGTCTATGGTACACTTCGTTAAGAAAAGGAGGCTAATTATATGAAGGAGAAACTATAATTAATAAACTCTCAAATTCATAAAGGTCAAAATTTTGGAGGAAAAATAAAATTTGAATTTTTGTCAGAGGAATTTTGACTCCTAATACATTTGAAATTCAAATTTCAAATGGACTCTTTTCCTCCTAGAAGTGGAAGGCCTATTCCCTAATTAACATCCATCCAAATTTATATAAACACACTCATTCTCCTCCCAAATGTGCAAGAAGAAATTGTCTCATCTCTATAAAATTTTATGTGGCCAACAAAGTATTGATCATATCTTAAGCAAGGTCAAAGAATGGTTTTGGTTCCTCGTTCAATTGAGATAAGGTTTTTGTTGGGATTCATGGCTACAAACTAAAATCAACTCAATATTTTTTCTTTTCTCTTTTCTTCAAATCGAACTAGACTTATGTGGCATTGAATTGGATGTCATCACTAGCATTGATTAGGCTCTGATCTGTTTTGGCGGAGGCTTAAAATTCATCCACTCTATCTTGATTTATACTTGCACCTAAGGGGAAATTTTGGTCTTATAAGAAGGTTCCTATGGCACTATCTTATCTCATTTTTTAGGCTTCATATGTTTAAAAAAATGTAACCCTTTTTTTGAAGCGGATTCAAGGTACTATTTGGTCACACCTAATGCACAAAATTTGGGCCTCTCTTCACTGTTATCACAAGGAGAATTCTAGAGATTGCATCCATGGACTCTGAAGCAAAGCTCTTGATTTCAGCACTAAAAAATACATGCATCTTTGTAGTATTTAGGCTCTCCAAAAATCATATTGAAGTTATTCAACAAAGGGTTAATGACATACTCCAAGATTTGAAACAAATCAAGTAAAGTTTCTCCCTAAAAGTGCAGTCAGTCTCCACTATACACTGAAGTGAATCTGAAATCTGGTAATAAGAACTAATTAGAAATATTTGTAACCCTAGGTAATGTAAGTTTGTGGCTCCTTCAATGAGAATCTTTTTATGCTTACACTTCCTCTTAAGCACAGAATTTTGGCTCTCTTAAATCTTGTAGTGGCATTAATTTGAAGCCTAAAACAAGTGATTTTCTATTGCATTAATCACCAAACCAAGGTATGTGAAGGAAACCCTAAGGCTTGAATCTGTTTGGCATTAACATATCTTATTGGCACTTGAAGCTCTGTAAGGAAGGATCTTATCTCCTTTAATTTGTCAAGTCTACCTTCAAACCACATCTACAACAATCTTGTTTCTAGTCTTGGTAACTTTGAATCATACTGTAGTGTATCTGATACCCTTTCCTGAAGTATTATTATTGAATAATACTTTGGTTAACACGAACATATTTATGGAACTCTTTGTTTGATGGTTTGATTGCTAAAGTTTATTATATAGGGTTTTCACAAAGTATTTGGGAATAAGGCCAACAATTGTAAAACATTTCATTAGGTTGAAGGCATCAACTAACAACTTGAAAAGAAGCTTCACAAACAATAGTGTGCATTGTAAGGCATTTTCATAACAAAGAAGATACCAATAGGTAGAGGCATCAATATACTATTAGCAGCAGTAAAGAAGGAAAACACATCAAAACATCTCCGATCTTGTCTACAAGGAAACATTGGTACAATTATAAGTTGTTCAGTCAAAGAAGACGTATTGGGGTAGAATTAAGGGTTTCATCATTTCCTCAGTTACAAGGTTTTCATCATTTGTTTAATTGTAAGGGTTTCATTATCTGATCAATTCTTGTAAGTGGCTCATTGTCTCTGGTCTGGGGGTCCACAAAATTTTTGTCTATTATTATTATCATTTCCATGGTGGTTGGGTGGTGTAAGGTAGGTGGTTGAAGTCTCCTTCAAGTTGTATCTTGAAAACACTTTAAGGTTGCAGGGTGTGTTAGGAAAATTTGGAGCTTGCAAGGGTGTTGGAGTATCATATCAGTAACAACTGATAAAAATAGGGTGTCGGTGTTGTTGGGCCATGAAAAAGTTATGTTTTACCCTCATAATTAGCTTGATTTATTACTAAATTTCATGTGTTTACCTTCTCTTTGGGAATAAATTTGGAAAGAATTAATTGTAAACAAAGGGTAAAACTAATTATCAACAAATTATGGAATTATGGGCAAAAAGGCTAACTTTCATTGTTTTTATGTGCAGGAAATCTAAACCGATTAACCATTGTTCAAACAATTGAACATCAATGGCCAAGGCAAGGAAAAGATCTCGTTCCGCTCATACAAACCAGTGACGAATGAGGAGGATCTTGCTTATTCTATAATGCAAACTGTTAGATAGCTGTGAAATCCTCAGTATCTCCCGATCCTGAGGATTCGTTGTTATCCGTTCTATTTTTCCGTAGGATATAAAAGATCAATAGATGGAATAGAATGGGATTTGTTGATCAGTATGTTGTAATTGTTTTTTATTTACATTCCTTCATAACAGAAGATTTTGTGCTCAGCGATGTTGTATCCTGACAATTAAACTTAATGAAAGAGATAATGGTTTTTCTATAATCGTATTCTAAAGATCATCTGGCACAGACTTTTGGAGGCTCTGGGCCGAGTCACTAGGAGCTCTAATATTGTCTTGTGCTATATTCTTATTTTCTTGTTTGCAATTAATCATTCCTGTATTTTATAGAGTTGTAATTGATTTTAATTTCATCAGCATTGAGTGGTTTACATCCTATTGATTTAAAGTCTTAATCGCTTTCATTTTTCTCATGAATGTTAATTCTCACATTTACTAGAGTTATTTTAATAATTCAATTTTTGTTCATTCAAAGTGATTTTGTTTGGTTGATTAGTCATTGATAATTTCAATTTTAGAACGTGATTGTGTTACTTGTTTTTCAGTCATTGTAGTATTCCTTGTCTGATTAAATAGACTATTGTAGATGTTAATTAATAATTATGGTTAATTGTGAATTCTTTTAAGCTTTGCATTTCAATTTACTTCCATAGAACATATTAGAATTAAGTTGAGTTAATTGGTTGAGTTATTTAATGATTGATTTCAGAATTACTTTGATTGAACTTCAAGAAATAGATTTTTCTTCTGCAATGATTTCAATTTATTAATCTTTGATTTCAATTGCATAAATTGTGTTGAACACTCTTGAAATAAACAGAATTACCCTGGGTTAATGATTAATGTAGGCATTAGGATTTCTTTTAAATTGACATCTTGGTGAGCCAAAAATTTTGCATTGTTTCCGAGGAGAGTGTTTACAAGTGATGTTTTTATTTTTCTTTTGCTGAAGAAGAAGTTGGTATTTAAAAAGGAAGGTAAGAACCTACATACCAATAAGAAAAATGCTTGCCTATTGTCCTTCTTTTCAGCAAAAATATAGAGGTTGAATATAAGTATTTTTTTTATGAATGACTAGAAAGAAAAATATAGAAACAAGTCTGAACCCCCCATCCAAATCCACAAAACCCAAGGGACTGGTGACCTTTGGAAGAACAACATTTATAGATGAAATTATAAGAAAATCTTAATCTCAGACATCTATAGGCCCCAAAACCATTTATGAAAAGAGTCCTACTATAGTCCCTCAGGTATCAGGCTCACCATCTGCAGCTTATGCCGAGATCCATAACAAAACGAAAGGGTCATAACAAAGCTTTCAGATAATAGAACATCTAAATCTTGACCCTTAGCAGGAGGGAAATTCTTGCAACTTGCAAGAAGGAGAGGGAGAAACCAGTGGTGTTGTGGAAACAAATTTAAAATCTCCAGAGTCTGGATCTCCTAAAATCTTGGTTGAAGAAGAAATGCCTGACATCCCAGACCGTGGCAGTACTATAAGACCTTTTCCAAATCTGACTTCTATTCCAGCCCGAATTAATCTCCCAAACCAAGAAACCCTTGAAGGTTATTGGTGTCAGTGTCAGAATATGCATTCTTCCATCAGTGATCAATATCATTCCTTCCATTTTCATTTTAGGTGTTTGTTTGGTTCTATTTTATTATGTCAATCAGAGTTTAATTTAATGTCAACTCAGGAAGGTAAACTTAGAAGTACTTATCTAAAATATATAGATCTGGAAAGATTTGGTTTCCTAAATGAGAGTTTAGTGTGTTGGGATTCAATACTCTCTTACAAGAGGTTTCTCTTTGTCTCCTTTCACACTTAAGCACCTTCTAAAACAAAACAAACCTAGATCTAACATTTGTCAAGATCCTAAGGTTCTCTTACAAGAACACATGAATTTTAGGATCTCCTCCAACATTAGAACATCTAACAAAACTTAAAAGCTAAAATGAAACAAACCTAAATCTAATAATTGTCTGAGATCTTGTGGTTCCCTTACAAGAACTCTTTCAAATAATATCCTTCCAATATTAGAACATCTAATAAAAATTAGAAGCTGAAATGAAACAAACCTAAATCTAATAATTGTCTGAGATCTTACGGTTTCCTTACAAGAACTCTTTCAAATAAGATCCTTCCAATATTAGAGCATCTAACAAAACTTAAAAGTTGAAATGAAATAAAAACATAAATTAAATTATACCTAAAATAAGCATGCAAGTGAGATCATTAAGGCCCTCCATAACTCCACAAGCACACCACTTCAAAGGAGACTCAGATGTAGAAGCAACAAAATCAAAGTATGATTCTTTATTTCAAAATCTCCATCATGATGTACAAACCAACTCTAAGATTACAAATGGAGGAGATTGTACTCCTATTTATACAATGGGATGAGATAACAAACTCATAATGATGATCCACTAATCTCTCTTTAGTTCAATACATCTCTCAACCATCGAGACACATAATCCTCTTTTGTCCTTGATCTTCTCCATGTCTTCTCCATAAGGCTTATCCTATGAAATTAGAAATTGATCATTCAAGGCCACATAAAGGTGTCTTGGAAGCTTCCTTGGAACCTACACATGTCACAAAAACAATCCACTTTCCATATATGAAGTAAAATATATCATTTTCTAATATTTAATCAATAATTTCTCTTAAAAATGCTCGAAAATAAATAATATTTGGAAGATATAAATGAGACCCATTAATGATGAACAATAGGGAAAATGAAGTGACATGGTAGTGAATAATGAGTGATATAATGGAAGCATCGGTGAAAAATGTATGGTAATGAGTGATATTTGTATGACATTTTGAAGCCCAACATACTCCCCAACTAAAGCTCTTGCATGTCCTCATGCAAGCTACTACAATGACTTATTTGATTTGATTCTTAGATGAGCTTCCTTTTACAAGATGTTTGGTTCTTGTGTAACAACCATATTTCAATCATGGACTTCCTTTTAACTTTTCACATCTTTTGATAAATTTTATTTTTTCAAAGCATTTGCATCTTTGAATGATTGGTTCTTGTGTTACAATCATTATTTACTTTGTTGATATCTCTTTTTAATGATTGGTTCTTGTGTTACAATCATTATTTACTTTGTTGAGATCAATCATTTTTAAGAAGTCATTTAATATGATCATCATTTTGTAGTAGTTTTTATTGTGGGAAGACTATGTGGGTTATGTAATATGAATGAGAGAAAGAAATGAAGTGTGCAATTCCCCCCCCCCCACCCTCCCCCCCCCTAACTAATGGTTTTTTGCAATTTTTAATGAGAAAGGGAATAGTGAAATAGTGGAATACTTTCCAAATATCATCATTTTAGCATCTAAAAAAAATTTCAAGATTAAAGGTTAGAAAATATCATACCTTACTTACCTAAAGAAGTGGATGAATCATGCATGTTCAGCTGCTACAATTCTAATCTGAAGCTTCTTCTATAAGTTGTGGATGAAAGATGGATCTGTATTGTCGTATATGCTGTTGGATCTTCTACTAGATGGTCTGATGAATCTGATGAGTCTACTGAATATGGCTGAAAATGTATAAGGCTTGGAAGGTATAAAAAATATAGAAGTTACATTCCCCCACCCCCCCCCCCCCAAGCCTTATTTATTGACTTGTCCTCAAGTCATTTACAAAGAAAAACAATGAAAGGAAATCTACTTCATCTGCTACAAAATATGGGTCTTCAAGTCTTCAAAGCTCGATGGCACAAATATTGCTATGTGAATAAATGTCTTTTTGTCGAACATAACAAGAAGTTGTTGACTTAGTGGCCATTAATGAATGCCACTAGCCAACACGAGAGCTCCCACCATTGATTCCAATGGGAGTCAAGATGCTTAACACATCTTTGTAGGTACGAATAAATTTTTTGTGGTCGAGTCATCTACAAGATCCAATGAACAAGGAATATTAATGTACTTCCATTGTTCATTGGCAAGAGTACTTTCCATTAAGACATGCAAGCCTCTAGGTGTTTTTACAAAGATAATTACACTCTAGGACTTTGACTCAATGATATACATAGAAGCAAGGTTTTATTGGCGAAAATGAAAAATGCTAGGAAAAAGGAAATGGAAATGGAAATGGCAAGAAGTTTGTAGGTAAACTTCTTTTCTTTTATTATTGGGTTAGGAATGGAGAAAATGTAATGAAGTGTATGTGGTAATGGAAAATGGATAATGTTCCAGATGTGGATGACAATCGGGCTTGATGGGACACCTGTCCCGCGACGCATCCTGATGGTTGTGGCGTGGGGTGGCCATATGGCCACCCACAGTGGCATTTATTCCATCATTACTCCCACCACCCTGCACTCCATCCGCGCCTTCAATTTTCTTTGCCGCCGCTCTAAGCATACCCTCTGGCTCTTAATGGATTTTGACTTCAGTTTCTTGAATGGTAAACATTCTGTTTGTAGGACCATAGCTTTGCAGAGAAGCGCTTGCCCTCCCACCTGCGCCGAGCCAAGTGCTCAAATGCATACTAGTAGGCGTTGTTTGCTCTTCTATTGTCTTGAAATGATTTTGGAGTTCCACTTCTCTTAGATAAATCTATGCTGCTCAAATTCCCTGCCTTGTCTCCATCCCACCTCACCCAGTCCCTCTGCGCAGCATCACTCTCTCCCGTCCCCCAGGTGACGCTGTGTGCGCCTCTCTGCCACCATGCATAGGCTTCATCACATAATGCAATTTCGACGCGGGATCAGTCGTGGCCGAGCCATTTGATCCCGGTCCTCCCCCATCTCAGAATCCACTTCTGAGGACTTCTCGTGTGACCATGTCCCGGAAACTTGAAGCCAAAGAGGCAGAAATTGCTCCGGTGAGCAGGCTCACTCCTTCCCGAGCTCTTCGCCTTCCCATGTGCCTTCTCCTCATGTGCCTCCTGCTATCCATTCCGTCGCCCCCCATGTTCCTTCTTCACCTGCTTGCTCCCCCCTCCACCAGTCCTCACAACGGGCGAAGCTTCGCTTTGACTGCATGATGAATAGGCCTATCATTACAGCCTATATCACTGTCACCATCAGGGAGGAGGCCGCCTACCCCAACCCCCCTTCTGTCGCTATCCCCCGTCCCTCTACGGCTCCCACCCCCATGCATGTAGATGAAGCCAAGGATTCCATGGCACAGCCGAAGAATGCCCGAGATGACAAGATCCAGGAACAGTTGAAGGAGAACACTGACAAAGTTGTCGCGGCTTCCACTACAGATGAAGAAGGAAGCAGCGAGGACTACCATTATAGAATCAAGGAGGAGCCTCCCTCTCCAGTAAATGATAATTATCCAGGACTGCCTACAGCGGAACACGACTCCTCAGCCCAGGTTTCTTAGGTTGTTTTTTGTTTTCATGTTCAATTATCTGCTGAAAGAGTAGATTGTCTTTTTACATGTCTTTTTGTTAAAATATATGACTCTAATTTCGGTTTCCCCTGTGAGGGTGGCTAGACATATCACTCTGGGACTGGTTTCCCCTTAGTGGGCAGTCCAAACTCATGCTTCCTATGACTATCAAGCCATGCTCTCAGGCTCTCTCAGCTGAAGCAGTGGCAGTTTTGTAATATTATGTGTTATATCAATAGATTTAGAATTATTCAGAAAAAAAAAAAAAAAAAGAATGGAAAATGGATAATGACTCTTGCTAGAAAAGAAAAATGGATTATGGCATGCAAACTCTCAAACATGGAAATGGAATGCAAAATCTCAAATATAGCAAATATGCTTCTTAATTCTAGACTGCTTGTTAAAATAGCTAAGTTTGACCAGCGTTGATCATCCACTTGTAGACATTGAATTCAAGTATGGATAGGTATTTCACCATCCCTGTACATTTAGGAACAAATCTCATGTCTTTGAATTTTGATATTTGTCATGCAACATGTCAAACCATTAAGCTATTATAGGAAGTTACAAGAACTTGTAATTTTCTGAAAATTTCGTTTATAATCATGGATTGGTTCTCTAAAATTTCTCCTGAAATTAGTCTTGGAAGACCAATTGTCGTCACAATTTAATATCTTTACTGATCACTTGATTAACCTGTAACCTGCGTAAAAAAACTTGGCAGAAAGAAAACATAAGTGTGTTCAAGAAGAAATGGCCAGTTCCTTCATGATTCTTACGCAAAAATTCCGTACCAAATAAAACAAATTAAGGACAATCAAAGTGTTGAAATTGACTCTAATCATGATATTAATATCAACCCATTCTTAAAGAAATAACCATGAAAAGTAAGTTTACTCCCTCTTTGAAGTTGTGTTTCAGTTCTTTGCACAAGCGCGACAAATTGTATGACAATTCTAAAAACCCAACATACTTTTATTTCCCCCTAACTAAAAATATTGCATGTCCTCATGCAATTCAGCCATTTCATAAATTTTGGGGAAGAAATAGTTGGTTTTATGAATTTTACGTAGGGCACAACTTTTTTTTTTTATTATAAGTGAAAACAATTTTTTTTTTTTTTTAATTGATGATGGTTGTTGATTTTTTTATTTTTTAAAACAACAAAATTAAAAATAAAATTTTAATTTGCTGGTATTTTATTATTTTCTATCAAAAGTAATAAATGAAGAAAAAAAATTTATTTTTTATTATTTACGTTGATTTTTTTTATTATAATTTTTTTTATTTTTTAATAACAAATTAAAAAACATAAAAAATTTTAATTTATTATTTAAGTTGAGTTTTTTTTTTAAATTGTAAAATCAACAAAAATTTATTTATTAACAACTAATAAAGAAAAATTCTAAAAATAAACTAACACTAAAAATTTTTATCGATTTTGTTCCAAACTCATCAACGTTGAAATCAAGCAGTTGTAAATCGCGACGTTGTTGGTGTTGTTTTCGACCTTGTAGGCCGAATTGCAAAATCATATTTATACATGCACTAGTATCTGAAGCACCTACAGCCGAGGAAGACTTCAGCCCATTATCACTTCGTTGAATTCTGGGCCACAGAAATTCTTCAACAGCAGCCACATTAGCTAAAGGATCAATTAGTATAATATTCGATGAGTAATCACGAAGAGACTTTTCCCCCTGAGCCCTACAAAGCTGCAGTTTAAAAGGTTGAGCTAAGGCACTCAGTCCTGCTGTAATACTAGCATTTCCACTGGATGATCTGTTGGAATATTGAGAATTCCAAATGGAGAGAGTAAGCCCCTCTCCTCTAAACATAGAGAAATTAAAATTTCTTTTGACAGTGGATAGAGTTCAATCTGTAAAACAAACTTTCTATTTCCTCTTAAAAAGGACTGTTACAAATCTTCCTCTTAACACAGAGGGATCACATAGAGATAATGACTGCTACAGACGCAGTGCACAAAACTACAATATGTTCTTTCAAAAATGATACTCTCTGTCTCTATAAACCAACACTGCTGTGTATTACAGTTCCGCGCTGCTGTGCAAAAACAAAACCAAAATAAAAAAAATATACAGGCTCGTGGGCCTTTTTGGCTTTTATATGCCGCATAAGAAAAACATTACATAAAACTATATAAGACTTTAAACAAAGCCTATTTAAAACAAATATATGTGGGACCCATAATATACTTACGCATTTGAACTCGCAATCAACCATTTAAATACATTGTATAACCTCCATCGGGTCCGCGCTTTAAACACAACAAGCGCACAAATCAAAAGTTCCGATTGCAATCTGAAAATGGATGCGATGACACATATAAACTCTGCCTTGATAGTTCAATCGGGTCCGCCACTTCAAAGTGCAATCGGGCCCATCACTTAAGAGCTTCCAATTGCAATCAGGAACCAGATGCGATTGGAAAATAAACTGTGGCATATAACCAGATCAGGTCCGGCCTTCAATCGGAGCTCATAACAAAAGGCCTCCGATTGAGCCTTGCGATTGAACTTCTGCGATTCCATTAAAACATCGCCACGTGGTCAAGTGGACCCACGGGCCTCGGCTGTTGGTGGGGGCAATTTATAACATACGTTTTGGTTGTATTGTGTACAACCATTCCACTATGGAACATTACCACATCTGCAAGACATTTAATTCATATAACATGTTTGTGTTGCGATTTGCGATTGCGATTTGCTTATAAGTGGTGGGGACCACTTGTCCGCCAGTTCAGAAATAAAGGACTTCCACCTGTTTCTCTTCAATTTTGGTTGTTGAGGGCTTTAAAGCCCGAAACTACTGTGTTAATAAAAACTACTCCTCCGTAGTTTAGAACTACGGGAAATCTTCATTCCACCTGCAAAAGTAACTTCCCCCATAATCCAAATTAATTCTCCTCTTCTGTTGTGGCTACGGCCCATCAAAATTAAATTCATCTCCTTACATTCTCCATGCTTCTTCAATTTACAGTGTTGCACACTCAATCTTTGCTGCTGCTGCCTTTGTATTTGTTTCTTCTTCTTCCTGCCCAAGGCTGGTAGGTGACTTTAATATTTTTAACACTCCCCCTTAAATTCAGCTGCTGGGTTATCCATCATACCCAAGCATTTTCTTAAAAATTCAAATGTCTTCTGTCCCAATGGTTTAGTTAAGATATCTGCATATTATTCCTCTGTTTACAATGCTGTAAAACAATTTCTCCATTGTTTACCAATTCTCTGATATAATGAAATTTTGTGTCTATGTGCTTTGTTCTTTTATGAAACACAGAATTATTTGACAATGCGATAGCTAAGCTATTGTCACAATAAATCACAATTCCTTTTACCTGTTCTTGACATAAACTTCTCAACATCCTTCTCATCCAAATTGCTTGACAACATTTGCTACGTAGGCACCACATACTACCTTACAGGTAGATAGTGCTACGATCGGTACATTTCTTAGAAGCCCATGAAATAGCTCCTGAAACCATGTGAAAAACATAACTAGAAGTACTTTTCTGGTCATCAACACTTCCAGCCCAATCAACCCCATCGGTGTATACGTTGGGGCCCTTGTTTTTGTTTAAGTTTTTAACTTTTGGCCAAGACATTTTGAACTTTGACTCTTTTTGAGTTGCGGAATAAATACACATAGCAACCGCGACCGCGCCGCATCGACCAGGAGTTGCGGAGCTACCAAGGTGGCGCGGAAGCACTTGATAGCTGGAGATCGAACAGAGATAAGTGCAGATGAAAGAAACACAGCAGAAAACAGAAGGTAGAACACGCAGACATCAGAAGAGACGCTGGGAAAAGCCAGAGTGAAGACACAGAGAAGCTGCCAGTCGCGACGAGCGGGTGAATAAAAGGGGATCACCCGGCTGAAGAAGAAGGTTGGTTGTTGTTGAAGGTTGTTGGGTGCAAGAGAAGTCGCGAGGATCAAGACCTGAGAAGGGATATGCAGAGCAGCTGCGGGAGGATCGTGCTTGTTCTCCCTCTGGGTTCTTACCTTCTATGTCTTCCTTTCTGTTCTCAAACCCATCTGTATCTGACTTGTGAGTTATCAGAGAAGAAAGCTATGTAATAATGTATTCGGCCAGAAGAATAATATAAAGGAGGATTGCTGTCTTAATATGTTGTTCATGCGTTGTGATGTGTTTACACTAATTTAAAAATTTTAAGTTGCGACTGTCTGAATACTTAGTTAGTGATCTTGCATGTGTAATCTGGTATATGCAATGGATGCCCTTTATTTCTTTGGTTGTGAGTTTACTCCTTACCCGTGATCTCATCCCCTTACACATGTGGTCGCGGCATGCCTCGGGTGAGACGCACTGCTCTCCAAGAGCAGGGTGAAAATGCCGGCGTGTTCCTAGACTACACCGGACCCCTTGTTGGCCACAACCCTTTGAACCTGGGTCTTGCCCGCGAGACTTGACTTTTCGCCAACAAATGGTTCCGTTGCCGGGACCCGCATGTTCTGAGGGGATCTAGATCATGGTCTCGAGGATTTTTGAAGGAGCAATACGGTGATGGTGGGATGATCATCTTGACCATTTCATTACTCAGCAAGCGGAGCTGACCAAGAAGAAGGAGGCCGCGATCAAGGAGATCGTTCTTTTCTCGGATTCAGCCAGTGATACGTATGAAATTTTCTGGGGAAGGTTCCCTACCGATCTTTACAATTGGTTGCGAAGGTTACGAGCGACGGTGCCCCAAGAAGGCTCGCGGAAGATAAACCGCAGGTGGGCGCACGAAGATCTGGTAGCACTGCATCGGGTAGACACTGAACTCACCCGTGCAGTGGATTTTTGGGTAAGGACCACGTTGGAAGGATACGCTGTGGAGTTTGCTGCTGAGTGTTACCAATCCTTCTCGAAGGCTGAGGCTATTTTTCACTCAGGACTAAGGGGGAAGCTGTTGAAGGAGATTCCGCTGTGGATCAAAGCCCTGATGGTGGACGAAGGGTTGATTGAATTCCGCAAACCGAGCATGGAAGCGTAAACCACCCGTACTGGGGGAAGGGTTGAGGGGACCGATGCTGTGTAGACTGTGAGAGTGGGGAGCGGGGGATGGACGTTGAAGCCGCATGCAAGTTGCGGGAGTCACGTGCACATCGGCGGGCACAGATCGCCGATAGGTGGCGAAGAAGGGTAATGAGAGATTTGAAGAGAAGGGAAATCGAGAGGAGAAATCAGAAGGAGGCGCCTCAAAAGACAAGAACCATGGGTTTGGATACCCGGACAGGAGACGGGACAGCAGCGGATGTACAGTGGGTGCATGGGAGCCCAGCGACGCGAGAAAGAGCAGTAACGACTAGCAAGGATAATGGAAAGATGCAGCCCGAAGAAAGTTCCGATGACGAATGGCACGACGTGATGAGGCAGATGTTCCAGGATCAGACGGCACCCACCCCTCCAGGCAGCCCTACGTCCCACCTCCCGCATGGCCAGGATCCCGACCTTCCCCTGGTACTTTATCAACCTTTGAGAAATATCTTTATTCAGTTACAAGCATTAAGTCAGTCATATAGTAGTTCAGCGGCGTCGGTAGCGCCCAGTAGTAGTAGTGTCACCAGTAGTGGTATTTTCCCTAGCGGGACCGTTACGCAACCAGGACCCGGAGGTTTTATCCTGGTTAATTCTCCACAAGTATACATGGCTGGATCTTTCACCCGGTACCCAGAGTTCTCTGGCCGGGGAAATGACGACGTAGAACAACACTGGTATCTGTGCGAAGCCATCTGGAGGGCTCGACAGACGCCGGATGTAGGAAAGTTAATAGAGTTCCAAACCACGCTCAGAGAGAGAGCTCTGTGTTGGTTCATCAAGTGGTCCGAGGCGTACCCTAACCCGGTAATCGCGGACGTGAAGCGGGATTTTGTCCGTGAATTCAAGCTTCCCCAGACAGACCAGCAGGGCCTGTCAGAGCTGTGGGAAATTAAGCAGAAGGAAGGAGAAACCGCGTGGGAGTTGATGCGGCGATTTAAAGATGCGATCGGGAAACTCAGTTACCCGATCGATCCAAACCACCAGAGGGACTGGTTCATCAAGGCTCTGCTCCCCTTGACACGAACCCCTCTCACACAGCAGAAGATTGATAATCTGCAGGACGCTTTGGAGCAGGCCATGAAGATTTAAGCCATGGCGGGATACCCCCATGAATACAGGGGGGGGATGGCCCCGCAAGACCCTTCTCTGATAGGGTTGCAACATCAGATCGCCAGCTTGACTGAAAAGCTCAAGGAAATTCAGCCAGCGAGACCAGCGCGACCGAATGTCTGGTGTACTCATTGCCTGGTCGAGGGACACGTCGCAACCGAATTTCCTCGGTTGCGCGGCGCAGGAGTTGGGCCCTCAGTTGCAGCAATTCAGGGGGGTCCACCACCAGGGGGTGGCGCGGCGATGAACCCGCAGGGAGTCTACCAGCCGCAACAGACCTTTGTGGGGTTCCCACCGCAACCGGGTTCTTCCACCACCGAGTACTGTGAGATTTTCCGGACGATGGGGCACCCTCCTCGGATGTGCCCGATATTACAGAAGTACTCCACGGTGCCGAATAATGTATACTGCGAATTCTGTGTGTCTACGACTCACACCACCGAGCAGTGCAGGGCGCTTGACGCTCTTGCGGATCGATTGGATCGTCCCTCGTACAGGGTGAACGAGGCTACAAGGGGAAGAGGTGGCGGCATGCGCGGAGGCCGAACAGGAGGACGCGGTCTGGTAAAGTGCTACAATTGCGACCAGGAGGGTCATGTAGCCCGAGAATGTCCCCTTCCGCGACGACCCTGGTGTTCCCAGTGCCGGGTCAACGCCCATGCTACAGAAGACTGTCCGGAGCTCATCAAGAAATGGGAAGAACGGGTGAGGCAGAGGGGAGCGAATCTGATAAACTCAGAACCGCGCAGCACCGCGACCCCTGACATGCAGAATGTTGCGATAGTAACACGGGGGGGGAAGAAGACTGGAGACGATGCCCACGAGAAGGAGCCAGCACGAGTGGTTCGGCCGGCATCCCCAAAGAAGTTGATCAGGCCCAATGTCCAGAAGAAGTATTTTCAGGAGGCGGTTGAGGCATTCGCCCAGTTGCGGAACGAGGGAGGGCTAGAGGAGCCCTGGCAGCCGGAATCCGGTGCGCAGAACGCCGCAGATACTGTGGTCGAGGATTGGCTCCGGCTATTCCTCAGGATTGTTGATAACGCTGGGCTGCGGCAGCAGCTCAAACATGCTTTAGACGGAGCGCTGCATGGGCACGCAGAACCCAGAAATCCGGTGGACGCTAGGCCTCAATACGTGCAACGTGTCAAGCGGAACAAGCAACGCACAGGCAAAGAATTCCGGCTTAACACGCAGGTCGCCGGATTCCAAATCAGCGACACCATGTTGGACTTGGGGTCTGACGTCAATATATTGCCACGAAAGACATGGGAGGCTCTTGGAAAGCCACGGCTCGCCTATTCCCCAATCCAACTCAGAATGGCGAACCAGTACTGTATTTTGCCAATCGGCCGACTGGAGGGTGTCGAGGTCGACGTTGCGGGGGTGAAGACATACACTGACTTTGAGGTTATTGATATCATGGGAGATAAGGACCCCTATCCTGCTTTACTTGGCATTGATTGGGCTTTTGAGAATTACGCGATCATCGACCTCAAGAAGGAGCTGATGATTTTTGAGGATGGGGAGGTAAGGGTCACTCAGCCTCTCGACCCGTATCAGGGTCCGCAATATACAGAACCGGTGGACAGTCGGGAGGATGCTCAGATGATGGATCATCTCTATCAGATGACTGCAGGGAAGCGGGACGATTACATCAACCCGACCGCAACAGGGTCTATCAATTGGCGGAGTGTGCAGAGCTCGGAGCTCGGATCCGAGCTTGCGTGGGAAGACTAGCAGAAGGGGGGGTATGAGACCACCACACGGAGATGTGCCGCCATCGCTCAGGTCCGGTGGGTTGGGACTGAGATCCGCGGATACCCCACATTATCAAACATGCAAGCAGTGAATACGTTTATTTCCAAAGTGGAAGATCGGGTCCCAGAGGAAAGTCGAATACCACTTTTGGATGTGGCCTTGAAGTCCACGTCGGGACGATGGTGGAAAAATCACCGCCACACTCTGTTGCAATGGGAGTGTGTGGCGGATGCTCTATGGGCACGCTTCAAGGAGGATGAAGGGCCCTGCATTACATTTAAACATCATGGAGCTTCCAACCCGCGACAGCATTTGCAAGCGTGCGAGGAACAGTGGCGTAGCGCAAGGTATCCTGAGGAGTTGTGGGTCCACAGGTTTGTCCACTCCTTGGGTACAATTCCCCAGGCCTGGTACCTGGAGGAAGAGCGGAAACGGGGAACCCGCTCTTGGCAAACAGTCGCGGAAAAGTTTGTCCAGAGCTTCTCATTCGAAGGGGAGACGGCGCAGGAATCTCAGGCCCTACAAGCTGTCAAGGAGGTTCTGTTTTTCCGCCATCCTGAGCCTGGTGAAGGGCCGGTAGCCTCACGCTCTGGGGACAAGTGCGAATTGGTTTGCCAACGAATTGATGGCGATCCGGAAGATGGTAGTTTGGAGGATCTTAGGCATCTCTATTTTGACGAAAAGGAAGGCGAGCGCAGCATCCGCGACGAACCGACGACAGAAGGAGTCCATTTGCAGCCCCTAAGGACAAAGAAGCTGAACATTGGAACGGAGGAGAAACCTAAGCTGGCAATGGTGGGATATTACTGGGACGAGGAGACGACAAGAGAAATCTTCAGCCTCCTCCGGGAGTATGAAGATCTATTTCCGTCATCAGTTGCGGACCTGAAGGGGATCAAGGGGGATCTGGGCGAGATGTGCATCACACTGAAACCGGGGGCCAGGCCGGTGAAGCACCGACCCTACCGGTTGAATCCACGTATCAAAGAGAAGGTCAAGATGGAGATCGACAAGATGCTGGCGGCGGGTCTCATATTTTTAGTAGAAGAAGCTGAGTGGGTAAGTCCCATTGTCATCCAGAACAAGAAGGACAAAGCGGAAATCCGCGTCTGCGTAGATTATCGGAGTTTGAATAATGCTTGTATTCACGATCCGTTTCCCACTCCCTTTAGTGACGAATTTCTAGATCATGTCGCGGGAAACGAAGCTTATTCCTTCACTGATGGGTTTTCGGGCTACCATCAGGTGCGCATCGCCGAGGAAGACAAAGCAAAGACAACATTCACAACTGAGTGGGGATCATTCGCATACCACGTTATGCCGTTTGGTCTGAAGAACGCACCGGCTGTGTTTTCCCGGATTGTCATCGCTGCTTTCCGGGAGTACATTCACAAGTTCCTGGAAGTCTATATGGACGATTGGACTGTTTACAGCCTGCTGAAGAAACACGCCTCCCTGTTGCGTGTTATGTTCGATCGGTGTCGCCAGCTGCAGATTTCCTTGAACTTGAAGAAATGTATTTTTGCAGTACCATTCGGCACACTCTTGGGTCACGTGGTGTGTAAGCAAGGGGTCTGCATTGATCCTGCCAAGGTCGCGGTCATCATCCACATGGAGGCCCCCGAGACTGTGAAGCAGTTGCGGGCACTGCTCGGGCACACAGGATACTACAGGCGGTTTATCCGCAATTATGCCAAAATCACTGCCCCTTTGGAGAAATTGTTGCGGAAGTCAGAAGCATTTGAGTGGACGGCGGAGTGCAGGAAGGCACTCGACACATTGAAGGAGAAATTGGCGACGGCACCCATACTGGTCCATCCCAACTGGGATAAGCAGTTCCATGTGCACATTGATGCGTCCGGAATTGCACTTGGCGCGGTATTGGCGCAACCCGGGGAAACGACAGTTGACCACCCGGTATACTTCGCCAGCCGACGGTTATCGAATGCGGAGAAGAATTACACCACGACCGAGCGGGAGGCGTTGGCGATGGTGTACTCTCTTCAGAAGTTCCGCCACTACCTTTTGGGCGGAAAATTCACATTTTTCACGGACCATTCGGCATTGAAATATCTGGTCAATAAGCCGGTGTTGGAAGGAAGAATCTGTCGATGGATTCTACTTTTCCAGGAGTTCACGTTTGAGGTGATTGTCAAGCCTGGCAGGTTGAACGTTGGTCCCGATCACTTATCCAGGCTGGAGATGGGAGAGAATGAGGGTCCGTTGGACGATCAGCTGCCGGATGCTGACCTATTCCGAGTTGAAGCAGTACCAAATTACCTGGCTGACATTGCCACGTATCTGACCACAGGACAGTGCCCTGAGGATTACACCCCTCTTCAGAAACGCCACTTGGTTGTTCAGGCGGCCGATTATCAATTGATCGCAGGGCAGCTGTACAAACTGGGCCTGGATGAGGTGCTGCGCAGGTGTGTTCTTGACCACGAGTGGGAAGCAGTGATGTGGGAATGTCACAGCGGTGTTGCGGGAGGACACGTAGGGGCGAAACCCACCGCAAGGAAGGTGCTTCAAGCTGGCCTGTGGTGGCCGACGGTACATGCAGACTGTAAGGCCTATGTGAAACGTTGCGATATTTGTCAGAGGACGGGAAGGCCTTCGCACCGGGACGAGCTTCCGCTACACCCGGTGCATGTGTTGCGGTCGTTTGAGAAGTGGGTTGTTGATTTCGTAGGCCCCAGCGCACCCATCGCGCGCCATTCCAAAGCCCGGTACATCATTACCGCGACGGATTACCTCACACGGTGGGCTGAGGCAGCCGCGGTACGCGACTGCTCGGCAGAGACCGCTGCCCGGTTCATCTTTGAACACATCATCAGCCGCTTTGGCTGCCCAAGGAGCTTAACCAGCGATCAGGGTACGCATTTCATTAATGCCACGGTCAAATCGCTACTGGACACATTTATGATTCAGCGTCATAAAAGCAGCCCCTACCACCCGCAAGCCAATGGTACGGTGGAAGCCTTCAACAAGATTCTTGAGAAGGGCTTGACTAAAATTTGCAATGCTCAGCGGGATGATTGGGATGAGCGGCTACCAGTGACATTATGGGCTTACCGGACCACGGTAAAACGTTTGACCAACCAGACGCCTTTCCAGCTGGTGTATGGCCGGGAAGCTGTGATTCCCGCCGAGTTCACCATACCCAGCCTTTTGATCGCAACGTCCCTTCACTTCTCAGAAGAGGCGTCTCTGAAGGAACAACTCCAGGAGCTGCAGGAGCTGGATGAGGCTCGATTTCTTGCGGAATTCCACCAGAAGGTTGAGAAGGCCAGACAGAAAGCATGGCACGACCGCCACATCAAAACTAAAGCTTTCCAAGTTGGCGGCAAAGTTCTCTTATACGACAGCCGGTTCCAGAAGTTTCCAGGCAAGCTCCAGATGCATTGGCTGGGACCGTACTTTGTCATCGAGATCCGTGACTCAGGAGCCGTTCGGTTGGCACAACTGGACGGCACAGTTCTTCCGGGATGGGTGAATGGCGCACGCCTGAAGCCCTACCAGGAGTAGGTACTTCTCATTTCTCATTAATAACTCTCGCAACCGAGAGAACCCGTAGAGTAGCGTAGTTGAATAACTCTCCCGCAACCGGGATGAGCGTAGGTAGTCTTTTTCGTTCCTTTGCAATGAGTCAAATAAACAGTCAGTTGCGGTAACAATACCACAACCGACTGCGGTCGGGGCTGGCCATTCCAGTGTGTCGCAGCGCCAGTCCAGCGTGTCACCGCTCCAGTCCAGCGTGTCGTTCACGAAGGATCCATCCTCGTGTCAGTCCAGGTCATAACCGTCAGTCCTTTTGTCAGTCCGGAGGATCATTCAGATTTGGTCATAAATTCCCTTAATGGACAGTAATCATACCGTAATCATTTGCCATCAACCACAGTTCCCTCAGCCGTCGAGTCCGCCCATCTGCCCATGATGTCGTCAGCAACTGTCAGATTACACACAGGCCTGCGATTGATCGCACGATTATCGCAGGCAAGAAAGATAGCAAGAATTAATTGCCGTTATGGAGTCTCATCAACTCCGCGCGTGCCAGCAGATGGCCCAATTTGCATGAAGGCTATCAGCACGAGGATGACGGACTAGTTCAATTTGGAAGTTGCAGCGCCTCTGGAGCATTCGCAGTATCAGAGCACACAGCACCCTAAAAGAAGTCACAGAAGAATCGTCCAAGTCTATCAGAGACGCGCCAAGATGCCGAGAGCTCTTCTCTCAGTTCCTGAACCAGCATTAGATAGCAGAATTCACCGAGTAGAGTCGCTGGTCGGCAAGTATGACAATGCACCCTGTATGGACGCCAACTTGTCCGACCCGGCTGAGTTTCCTCACCTCCATTGGCAGACGTTCATGGAACACCATTATACGCCGGGGAGCAGCTCTAACAGTCGAATGAAGGAAGAATTCCGGGGCCTACAGCAGTCGACTTTGATGAATTTGAGGAGTCTTCCTGTCTTCGGCACCACCGGACCAGTTCTGCAATGTACCCGGTTCCTCCTCAGTCGGGTGCAGAACGGGTCCCTGTGGTTGAACGAAGAAATTCCAATACATGCAGTAGACATTAGTCAGCTTATGGGGCTATGCCAAACTGGTGCAGATGTCTCCTCTGCGGGGCAGACAGCCTCCAAGCGCGCCCGAAAGTCGGCTGATGCGGACCTCTACACCAAGTATGGCACTCACCAGGGTGGCAAAGGTGCCAAGATAGATTTGATAAATGTACCAGCAATCCGTTTTGCTTGCTACCTGATCGCTAGCAAGACCATGCGCCATTACACAAAGGGAGAGTGTACTCTGGACACAATTTCCATTGCAGAGCACTGCGTCCAGGGGGCCAGATTGAATTGGAGCGCGTTTGTGTTGAAGGAACTCTTCGCGGCTTGCGAAGACAATTACCGGCGGACTACCAGTTTCATCTATGGGTACTTGCTCTTAGCGTTCGCCATGTGGAAATGGCATCTTCCCCCGATACGAACACCGGCGGAGCTCACCGTGAGCCAACCGCTCGCGATGAGATATTCCCCCTGGCAGGTGTCAATGGCCCCCAGCAGCAGGCAGGTGAACGCAGAGGCGTTCCGAGAATGGTATGGGATGATGACCGATGTGGTCGCTTCCCAGCAACGGGTGCCACGGAACCTGTTGGATGAATACAGTGAACAGGTGTGGTTTGGCGTCAGCCACAACCACACTTTCATCCGGCCGACTTGTGTACCGCACCATACTTTTCATATGGCGCCCTTGCGCTTCCAGCTGGACGATAATGTCTTCCACAGAGAGGTTTCTACATGGCCGGGGGTTGTCCAGCACGTTCGCGACGGAGTCCTCCGCTACAGTTTTGATGGGATGCGGGCTGCACAGCAGCCTGCCGCGACCAGTGCCAGGGGATCTTCCCAAGTTGCGGTGGAGACAACCACAGAGGCGGCGGGGACCGCAGCGGACCTGCCTGAATCGCTGGTCCCCATCGTCGAGAATTTCAACGACCAGGCCCGGAGACTCAACGTGGTAACCCAGGTTGTTTCCAGTGGCTCCCCTATATTTCCTTCTTTTAATGAATTTCGTATTAATCGGTCCCTTGGTCTCTCCAACACCGCCCCCCTCACTTCCCCCATTCCCACTAACCTGTTCAATTCTGCCACCCCCATCATCACGACAATGGGTGAACCGGGCCCCGAACCCGATTCCACCGGCCCACCTCCATCCAAGAGGGCCCGCACTACGGCCACAGATCCCGTGGTGGAACTAACGGAGGATGATCCACCAGCCACGCCGCCCACAGCCACTTTGATTCCGGAGGAACCGCTGATTGATCCAGCAGATTTCCTCAACATTCATCTCCCTCCCACCTCGTTCACTCCATCCACCACCCCCTCCACCAGCCGACCACATGTCACCTCTCCCAATCTGTCCACTTCATCAGCCATTGTGTCCGATTCTTTGATCCGGGAACTCTTCGGCGGTGACCACGGGGCGGAGGTCACCTCCAGTACTGCAGCCGTGGTACCACCTGTTGACCCCGTGGCCACATCCCGGGATCCCCTTGCCACTATATCTGTCCAGCCAGCCACAGTTGGGGTTGATTCAGCCGCCCCTTCCACAGAGCAAACCACGCAGCAGGACTGGCCAGAGCCTGACATGGCCACTTCGGTGCAACAGCAGACGCCGGTCCATCCTCCAGAGACTTCAGGCAGAGCAGCGGCCATGGGCCAATCTTCGCAGGAACAGACGCCCGAGCAGGGTGCACCCAGCACAACAAATGCAGAACAACTGAGTCCAGCACAGCTGTATCTGCTCATTCAGCGGGCGGCCATCAAGGCTGAGCAGATTCACACTGAGCTACAGCGGCGGTGCACCGAGCAGCGGAATCAGATCACGGCGCTTACTGAACAACGCAATCAGCTGCTGCAGGAGAAGGCCTACCTCCAGGAGCAGGCCAACATTGTTAATCAGGCGCTCTCCAGCGTATGGCCGGAGGCACGGGCTCACAATGCCCCACTCCCTGCTCGCATAGAAGAGGACAGTATCGCTTTACAGGCTCGTCAGCTCGGGGATGTTTTCACTACTATTTGCAGAGAGAACCAGGAGTTACAAGCGGCGTTAGCCGCACGGCCTACCCTTCCAAATCCACCCACTGACTATTCAGGACAGGTAACTGCCAAACAGGCGCAGGCAGTTAATCTACAAGCAACTCTCCATTCCACGACAGCCGCGGCTTCTGCCCTTTTACGCAGTTTGCAAGAGTGCTCACTCGCGTTAACTGTCAAGACGCAGCCCATTGCTGCCCAGCTGCAACAGATCTCCAGCGAAATTCGGGCGACCACGGACCCGGCAAGGTTAGATCAGCTCTACGCCCAGTCGGACGAGCTGGAACTTCACATGCAGATGACTGAGGCCGAATCAGCAGCGGCTAAGCACGTTCTCCGGGAGATGCGGCCGCCCCTTCGCACCCATGCTGACGCAATGCACCAGCTGGATGCCAAGGCCGAGTCCCAGCTCGCCACGCTGTTCGGGGCTGCCCCGACGCCCATAGACGAAGCCGCCGCTAACCGAATCGCTCAAGACGCCGACCTGCTTATGCAGGAATGGCAGCAAGCAGTGGCGACCTTCACAGAGATTCGAGATTCAGCACTCCGCCGGGTCCCGGAGTTGGGGCCCTTGTTTGAACCAGCAGGTGGCGGAGTACAGCAGGAAAGGGTAGCGGAAGAAGGAACAGCAGAGCAGGGCGTGGAAGCCAGCGAGGGGATGGAGGTAGAAACTGTCATTTGCGATTGACTCGCGGACGAGTCAAAGGATTGTGGTCGGGGCCTGTTGGGGCCCTTTTTTTGTTTAAGTTTTGAACTTTTGGCCAAGACATTTTGAACTATGACTCTTTTTGAGTTGCGGAATAAATGCACATAGCAACCGCGACTGCGCCGCAGCGAACAGGAGTTGCGGAGCTACCAAGGTGGCGCGGAAGCACTTGATAACTGGAGATCGAACAGAGATAAGTGCATATGAAAGAAATACAGCAGAAAACAGAAGGTAGAACACGCAGACATCAGAAGAGACGCTGGAAAAAGCCAGAGTGAAGACACAGAGAAGCTGCCAGTCGCGACGAGCGGGTGAATAAAAGGCGATCACCCGACTGAAGGAGGAGGTTGGTTGGTTATTGGTTGCTGAAGGTTGAATAGATGAGTCGCGAGGATCAAGACCTAAGAAAGGATACGCAGCAACTCGCGGGAGGATCGTGCTTGTTCTCCCTCTGGGTTCTTACCTTCTATGTCTTCCTTTCTGTTCTCAAACCCATCTGTATCTGACTTGTGAGTTATCAGAGAAGAAAGCTATGTAATAATGTATTCGGCCAGAAGAATAATATAAAGGAGGATTGCTGTCTTAATATGTTGTTCATGCGTTGTGATGTGTTTACACTGATTTAAAAATTTTAAGTTGCGACTGTCTGAATACTTAGTTAGTGATCTTGCATGTGTAATCTGGTATATGCAATGGATGCCCTTTCTTTCTTTGGTTGTGAGTTTACTCCTTACCCGTGATCTCATCCCCTTACACATGTGGTCGCGGCACGCCTCGGGTGAGACGCACTGCTCTCCAAGAGCAGGGTGAAAATGCCGGAGTGTTCCTAGACTACACCGGACCCCTTGTTGGCCACAACCCTTTGAACCTGGGTCTTGCCCGCGAGACCTGACTTTTCGCCAACAGTATCCAACTAATTCTAAATTTTCTGAAGTGGTATATAAAATCCCAAATCTTTTATTTCCTTTAACATACCTCAGAATTATTTTTGCTGCTTGCCAATGTGCTTCTTTTGGCTTCTCCATAAATCTGGAAATTAAACTAACAGCATGCATAATATCTAGCCTAGTTGTAGTCAAATACATTAGGCTACCAACTATGCTTTTATACAAACTTGGATCAACATCCTTGTTGTTGTCATGTTTACTCAACTTCAATCCCATTACTGTGGGAGTAATTGCAGCTTTGCACTCCTGCATATTAAATCTTTCTAAAACTTGATTCACATACTTTGCTTGGGATATAAAAATCCCTTTCTCACCTTGCTCTACTTCTATTCCCAAGAAGTATCTTAATAAGCCCATGTCAGTCATTTCAAACTCATCTTTCATGACTGTTTTAAAATTCTCAATGAGGTAATCATCATTACCTGTAAAAATTAAATCATCAACATATAAAACAACAATCAATAGCTTACAATCCTTTTCTTTGATGTAGAGGGTGGGTTCTCCCTCACATTTCAAATCCATTCTCCAATAGATAGGAGTCTATTCTGTTGTACCACGCTCTTGGTGCTTGCTTCGGCCCATAAAGAGATTTCTTCAATTTGCAGACCTTATGCTCTTGGCCTTTCTTCTCATATCCAAGAGGTTGTTCCACATATACCTCTTCCATTAAAACTCCATTTAAAAATGCATATTTTACATCCATCTGGTATACTTTCCATTTTTTTTGTGCTGCTATGGACAGCACTGCTCTTACTGTCTCCATTCTTGCAACTGGTGCAAAAGTTTCTTCATAATCAATTCCTTGTTTCTGCTTATATCCTTTGACAACAAGTCTGGCCTTGTGTCTTTCTATTTTTCCTTCAGCATTGCTTTTGGTATTATAGACCCATTTTACACCAATGACTTCTTTACCTTCTGGGAGGTCAACTAACTCCCATGTTTTTTTCTTCTCTATGGCATTGATTTCATCATCCATAGCTTCTATCCATTTTCTATCTTTAATTGCATCTTCAAAATGAATAGGATCATCAACTTGACAATACAACGCAAATAAGGAATTCATACCTTCATTCGCTGCTCCCTGCTCATAAATTTCTCTAATGCTTCTGAATCTTGTTCCGCTTTCACTTGGTGTAGTCGTGCTTGATGAAGCACTCAATTCTTCTCCGTGTGGTGTGCTCGGTGATGCACTCCCGCTTCTTCTCAAGGGTGTTCTCACTGCCGCTTGAGGCGTCCCTTGCTTTCCTTGTGATGGTGGAGGTTGTTCTACGGATGGGTTATTAATCTCAACCACATCTCCTTCTTCTTCATCATGAGATAAGCAGTTTTTGACATTGACTGTCTTCTCAATACTTCCATCCCATGCTTCTTATTCAATAAATTTCACATCTCTGCTTATCACAAAATTCTTTGTGAATGGGTTATACAATATATATCCTTTGGAATCTTCACAATATCCAAGGAAAATGCACTTCTCCCCCTTACTATCCAACTTCTTTCTCAATTTTTCTGGAATGTGTGCATATGCAACACATCCAAAAACTCTCATGTGGGTGAATCCCTATTTTCTTCCACTCCACGCTTCTTCTGGAACCTTGTTCATCACAGCTTTTGTGTGGCATCTATTTAAAATATACACAGCACATTTTGCTACTTCTGCCCAATATTCATTCGGCAAGTGCTTTGCCTTCAGCATGCTTCTCACCATTTCCATGATGGTTCGATTTTTCCGTTCAGCAACTCCATTCTGTTGCGGCGTGTACCTTGTGGTAAATTGCTTGTGTATGTCGTTCTCTCTGCAAAAACGCATAAATTCCTTTGATATGTATTCTCTTCCTCTGTCGGTTATGAGGACTTTAATGTGCAGTCCACTCTGTTTTTCTACAAGAGCTTTAAAATGGCAAAATTTCTGAAAGACTTCACTCTTATATTTCAGAAAATAAAACCACACTTTTCTTGTGAAATCATCTATGAAAGTCAGCATGTAATTACTGTCTGAAATTGATGTTGTTTGCATCGGCCCACATAAATCTGAGTGAATGATTTCTAAGGGTGCTTTTGCCCTTATGCTTTTCCCTGAAGGAATATTTTCTCTGTGTTGCTTTCCCAAGATGCAGCCTTCACATAGGCTGTCAGGCTTCTCAATCAATGGCAAACCTCTTACCATTCCTTTTCTGTGCAGCAAATTTAATCCTCCGAAATTGAGATGTCCAAATCTCAGATGCCATAACCAATTTTCATCCTTTGCTTCCTTCTGAAAGGCTTCTTGTGTTACAGCTGCAATGCTTTTTCCTTTTCCCTTCAATTCAGTGTTGAGCTTGAGCGGAAACATTCTATTGTTGGTCATTTGAATTTCAGCAATAATTTTCTTGCTTGGAGGTATATCCTTTATTGTGCACACATCATCTTTAAAATTTACATTGTAACCTTTGTTTATGAGCTGCCCAATGCTCAAAAGATTAAACTTCAAACCTGGAACATAATACACATCAGGGACAAATTTCTGCTCACCATTTCTTGCTCAAATTATAACTCTACCTTTCCCTTTGACAGAGATCTTAGTATCAGTACCTGTGGTTACTTCATATTTAACATCTTCATGTAGATTGGAAAACATTGCTATGTTCCCAGTCATGTGATTACTACATCCTAAATCTAAGAACCAAACATCATCTTCTCTATCTTGTGCTACATTACATGTTAACAGCACATTACTTGAGTTCTTTTCTTCTTTTGCTACATTAGCATTTTGCTTATTTTTCATGTCATTTTGCTTCTTTCTACATTCATTGGCATAGTGCCCATATTTTTTGCAATAATGACATTGGACATTGGATTTGTCATACCTTTGTCCATGAGCATGTTGGTGTTGATGTCCACCTTGTTGATGTCCACTTTGTTGGTTGTTTCTTCTTCCATGTGAATGTGAAGGGCTATTCCTTCCACCTCTGTTTTGGCTTTTGCCTCTTCCTCTTCCTTTACCTTGACCTCTTCCTCTTCCTGAAGGCATCTGGGTCTTGAAGGCGTGCTCAAGAGATGAGTGTTCATCTCTGCTCAATCTCTGTTCATGATTTATCAGTGAGGCATGAAGTTCATCTATCGTGAACTTTGAGAGATCCTTGGTCTCTTCTATGGTGGTAACAATAACATCAAACTTTGAGGGTAAGCTTCTCAAAATTTTCTCCACAATTCTTCTCTCTTCCAGAGTTTCTCCATGGGATCTTATCTGATTTACAATCCCAATCACATGTGTAAAAAATGTGTCTACATTATCTGACTCTTTCATGAAAAGAGTTTCAAAATCTCTTCTCAGCAATTGAATTTTTGTTGTCTTAACTTTCTCCATACCTTGATAGGCTACTTTCAGAGTTTCCCATGCCTCCTTAAATTTATGGGCTGCTGCTATCCTTGGAAACACACTCTCATTTACTGCTTGATACAAACAAAAGAGAGCTTTAGCATCTTTCTTCCTATTGTTCTTCAATATGTCCTTCTCTGCTTGAGTTAAGGAATTAAAAGCCTGCTCATCAGCTGGTTCAACAAAACCATCTTCTACTAATTCCCATAAGTCTTGTGAGACAAACAGGGCTCTCATTGCAATGGCCCAATAATCATAATTATTTCCATTAAATTGTGGAAGCTGAACATTTCCAATGTTCATTCCTGTGCTTGGTCCAGCCATTGCTCTTAAACTGAACTCTACACTTAAACAAACTGTCTTTCCTTTTCTGAAATAAAAAATTCTTTTAAACAAAAACAACAACTCTGTTTTCCTTGAGAAATACCTGAACTTTGACCTTTGTTGGGCTTTCACACTACTAGAGAAAACGCTGCAACAAGTCTTCTTCTTCTTCAGCTTCTTTGAAACCTTCAAAGAGCCTGAACTAGCTCCGATACCATGTTGGAATATTGAGAATTCCAAATGGAGAGAGTAAGCTCCTCTCCTCTAAACACAGAGAAATTAAAATTTCTTTTGACAGTGGACAGAGTTCAATCTGTAAAACAAACTTTCTATTTCTTCTTAAAAAGGACTATTACAAATCTTCCTCTTAACACAGAGGGATCACATAGAGAAAATGACTGCTACAAATGCAGTGCACAGAACTACACTCTGTTCTTTCAAAAACGATACTCTCTGTCTCTATAAACCAACGCTGTTGTGTATTACAGTTCCAGCATGTCTCAAGATAACTGAAAAACGTTCTAATGAAGCTAATGCATTTTGTAATTTGTTGACAAAAATTTTCATAGGTGCTTCTCTTCCTTTTTCATAATCCAAAGAGACAACGATTTCAATAAATAGCTTGAATCTTTTTAGTGCATGTTGTCGAAGATTCAACAAATTTACTTCTGTTGTATTCTCTTTTGAGAAAGTACCACATGAAAAATAATTGAGAAGAGATGCTACAACCCGACTTCCAATAAACTCAAAAGTTGAAACACCATCACCTTTACTAAGTTCGGCAATAATATTTGCAACAACACTCTGCAACTACTCTTTATTGGCAGCAGAAGCATGCCCAACAATTTTACCTCTGCCTTTTGATTTACTTTTTGGGTCCAAAAAATTTCCTTTTAACTTCATGCACAATTTTTTCAAATTGAAAATATTTTTTGTAACTCCCGCATCAATAGCACCTGAATCAGCAGGAAAGTATGTATCTTTAAAATGTTTAGCATGAGCACTAATAGCTACACGTGGATATAAAAATGGCTACTTTTCAAGGTTTCCACAGAAACCTTCATTCTGACGTCCTATTTCGGTCTCTATCAGCTTTTAAAGTGTTAAATCCATTCGCATAGCAGGAAAAATGAGCACAATTTCTCTTGTAGAACCAATGAAACCGATGCTCTACCATGTTACCTTATGTGTACTAAAATATGAACGATAGACTTTGAAACGGTTCCATATGTCTTGACTTTTACTTCAGGTTTAACTAATGACTCAATGTCATGACAAGGTTGATTCTGCCAAATTTAGTAGTGAATCCAAACTTCCTCCTCGATATTCGATGACAACGAAATCATAAAATATCTTAGCACGATTTCCTCCATATTTTCTGAACAAAAAGCCTGATTTTCTCATGGACAGATACTAGATCTGCAGTTTATGAAAGAAGTGATTTTCTTATAGTTTTGGCATTGCTGAAGTGCCGTGGATATTTCTGTGCTTCCTTTTGAGCCTCCTCATTCACTTCTTCTTCCATTTGTCTCTCATTGCTGGTGAGAAGAATAAAACCTTCCGATCGCTATCAAATCCCCTGAACGCTTACTCTAATCCTTGCAAATAGAGTTCCTTCGACATCACCAGCCAGACACTAAAAAGAGGCTCTGTAGGGTTTTACATCTAGGTTTTCCAACAATGAAATGCAGTGGAGACTCATTAAAGGATATACTCACATATAGTTCAAATGATTACATTCCATACTCATATTTTATTTCAAAGAAAGATCAAAATCACATTTGATTTCCACATATGAAAACCAAATTCATGCTTCTGAAAAGAAATCTCATAATGAGGTTTATAGCATAGAAATTTGCATTGCAATACCCTTTTCTTGTATTAAAACCATGATAGGGTCGAGTGAGGGTTTGCAGTGGCTTAGCTTGATGAATGGTTTTCATTGTGCCTTGGTTTGATCTCGTTAACGACTTGATTTTGAAAACAGTCTTGCAAGGAATTTGATGAACGTCACGGAGATAAATGAGTTGTGGATGTCGTGAGTTATGTAGAGGGTGGTTGGATTCTACAGAAAATTGGGCCCCAACCTCAATGAGTTTCCTATGCGATCAATGGTTTCTGCCTACAAATAGAATTATTGTACGAGAATGGATTTTCCTTAGATGCAATTGGCCCCCTTATAGCTGCCCGAGTGCATCTCAAGCTAGTTTCCACCTTCTAATATGCAAGCCAAAAGGGATAGTTCCATTGAAGTAAAAGAGTTTGATCCGAATTTTCTGTATTTGAAATATGGTGAGAGATGAGGAATATTCTTTGAGTGCAGTGAGAGATCTGGTGACAGCCGCTGAGAACAAAGAAAAAATTTCTACAAGAGGAGATTTTTTTTATTATGGCAATTAAATTTCCAGCAAGATTTTATTATTATTATTATTATTATTCTTTTAAAATAATTCAATATATTTTCTGATCTTCCTGATCGCTCGAAGCGCAGGAATAGAGCATACTAATTTCTTGAATTAATTTTATTTGTGCAGGTTAGTGTGGATGGAACACAATCAAGATCTGTGACAAAACCTCGCATTGTCTATACTCTTTCTGCAATGTCGCGGGGGCGTTTAGACTCTTGGAAGACAAAGCTTTCCGATAATCAAGCTCCTGGCTTACCTATGATACAGAAACAAGACATAGAAATGCGAAGATGAAGCAGCTCTTATTGTGCCACTGAATTTATTCATCTATTCATGATGATTTATTATTTTTTATTTTTGAAAATAAGACTAAAAACTTCTAATGATAACGACTTCTAATAACTTCTAATGACTTCTAATGAGATCTCATTTTTATTTTTCTAATCTATTCTACCTAACTTGCTTGAAAGATTTATTTATTTCCTAAGTAAAAGAATGCTTCCAGTAAAGTCATCTACGGACTAAAAATTCAAAAATGCTCACATCAAGATTTAAAATTTTTACATTATGTTTTACAAGTATGTGAGTAACCTGTCTTAGAGTTGGCTCAAGGTTATTTTCCTTGCTCTCCAAGAAATATCTGTTCATCATTGTCAAATTCCTCATCCGTAGATGGATTGGTGAGAAATGGGGGGTTTAAAATAAAAACTCAATTTAAATTAACTATGTGCGAAAATAAATAAAAAATGCTCCAAACTTTAAACTTCCTTTATGAACCTATTGTCACCAAGTTCCACAAATTAGTCCATAAAAACAAATACATAAAATAATCACTAAATCCTTCTAGTTTCACTTCCCCGGCAATGGCGCCAAAATGTTTGGTTCTAATTGATGATGTCAATCAGAGTTTAATTTAATGTCAACTTGGGAAGGTAAAATTAGAAGTACTTATCTAAAATATATAGATCTAGAAAGATTTGGTTTCCTCAATGAGAGTTTAGTGTGTTGGGATTCAATACTCTCTTACAAGAGGTTGTTCTTTGTCTCCTTTCACACTTGAACACCTTCTAAAACAAAACAAACCTAGATCTAACATTCGTCAAGATCCTAAGTTTATCTTACAAGAACACATGAATTTTAGGATCTCCTCCAATATTAGAACATCTAACAAAAGTTAAAAGATGGAATGAAACAAACCTAAATCTAATAATTGTCTGACATCTTATGGTTCCCTTACAAGAACTCTTTCAAATAATATCCTTCCAATATTAGAACATCTAACAAAACTTAAAAGCTGAAATAAAACAAACATAAATCTAATAATTGTCTGAGATCTTATGGTTCCCTTACAAGAACTCTTTCAAATAAGATCCTTCCAATATTAGAACATCTAACAAAACTTAAAAGCTAAAATTAAATAAAAACATAAATTAAATTATACCTAAAATAAGCATGCAAGTGAGATCATGGGGGCCCTCCATAACTCCACAAGCACGCCACTTCAAAGGAGACTCAAATGTAGAAGCAACAAAATCAAAGTATGATTCTTTATTTCAAAATCTCCATCATGATGTACAAACCAACTATAAGATTACAAATGGAGGAGATTGTACTCCTATTTATACAATGGGATGAGATAACAAACTCATAATGATGATTCACTAACCTCTCTTTAGTTCCATACATCTCTCAACCATCTAGACACATAACCCTCTTTTGTCCTTGATCTTCTCCATAAGGCTTATCCTTTCAAATTCGAAATTGATCATTCAAGGCCACATGAAGGTATCTTAGAAGCTTCCTTGGAACCTACACATGTCACAAAAACAACCCACTTTCCATATATGAAGTAAAATATATTATTTTCTAATATTTAATTAAGAATTTCTCTTAAAAATGATTAAAAATAAATAATATTTGGAAGATATAAATGAGACCCATTAATGATGAACAATAGGGAAAATGAAGTGACATGGTAGTGAATAATGAGTGATATAATGGAAGCATAGGTGAAAAATGTATGGTAATGAGTGATATTTGTATGACATTTTGAAGCCCAACAGTGTTTCATTCTGAAATTTTTATATCATTCCATTAGGTCATGCTAAAAATTGTTTCACTTATGGTAGCCTCCCTCAATAAAAATTCACTCTCCCTCAGAGAATCACATTTGCTGACTCACTTCAATGTCTTCTTGAGCATAATAACACATGTAAAGCTCATTTCACCATTTCTTATCTGAGTTAAAGTCAACCATGGAAATCGGGTTATTCAAAGTCTCATTAGGTCATTAGGGTTTTGTCTTTCAAGGTACAAAAATGCATTGTTACATCTCAAATAAGGTCATCAAACAAATGAGAGTGACCCAATGAAATTCTATTTCCATATACATAAGATCATTAGTATGTAAATATTATATTTTTTAAGTTGTAATTTTGATTTCATATGATTTTCATATCAAAATGTCATTATGATATAAAATCAAAGATGTAATTTATTTTTATTTCCTATGTAATTTTATGTTTTTTATATGTAATATTTAATTCCCTAGCTTCCAACTCAAGCATTCATGCCAAACTGAAGGAAAGAAAAGCCAAATTCCATCAACTGATCAACCTGCAAAATAATAAGTCAGAAGTCAAAGAGCATTAGTGTGAAAATTTGAAAAGTGAAAATTGAAACATAAGGAAAGTGGGTTTTCAAATCATAAATCAAATCCACTTGAGTATAAAAGCCCTCACCATTTCAAAACAAAGCTCATTTATGTCATACAGCCTCAAGCAAACCTTAGCAAAGAAGAAATTTGTGGGTTTCACAGTGAAGTTGTGCAAAAACAGGGTCGTTGTGCATTCTCCTTGGTTGCTACGTGTTTAGCTTGGACGCTGCGCGTTTGGCCAAAATCACAGTGTAATTTCTAACTGCATTGCACATTTAGCTCAGACATTGCACGTTCTTCTGGGCCGTTGCACGTTCACCCAGAAATTTCCAAAAAAACTCAGCTAGATTTCCACTTCACATTTTGATGCCAAAAGTTTGCCACAATGAGTCTTCAAGCCTCTATATGCAAGTAAGTAACAATTTTTCATCTTTCCATTCTATCAAATATCAATTTGAGGTGTCATTTTTCTTAAGTGAATCTAGTACCTCCTTTTAAGTTCGAAAAACCCTAGTGTTCATTAAAAACTAATTTGCATTCCAAAGTTGGTCCCTAAACCTTCATACACTCTTCCCCACAATCTTAAAACATTTTCCCAACTCCCTACTTTTATATCCCCATTCCCTCAACAATCATATCCCTTAAAAGCCTAAGTCCTAGGGTTTCACTTGCCTAGGCTCCCTTCCATATTCCCATATCCTCCATTTCCTCACACCACCATTCACTTCATAATCTTTCATTTCATTCCATCATATCCCTAGGGTTTTTGACACCAAGAAACATCATGGCTGAAGAGGAGAATAGAATTCATAGTGAGGAGGATGAAATATAGGAGATAAAGTAATATAAAAAAGGAGGGAAATTCATTAGACATGAACCAGCGAATACTAGAGAGTTTATGGCATCTCCCCTCCCTGTGGCATGCTTTAAGCGTTTAGGTTGTTTTGAGTTCTGTGAAAAAGTGCAAAGAGTCCAGTACCATCTTATGTTGACAATATTATTCATTTCCAACCTCCATGAAAAACAAGTCACCCTTTGCAGTGTAAATTTCACTATGTCCACTGACATTATTGCAACTACCACTGGGATCCCAAATGTTTGGGAAAGATGGTTGAAACAAGGAAAAATGAACAATTATTATTATGAGCCATATCTTGAATCAAGGTACAAGAATGAGAGAAATATGAGTTTTCCTTTCTCCTACCTCCTCGACAGATATGTCCCCATGATGAAAATCATCATGAAATACTTCACCTGTGAGGGAAGGTTTTCTAGACTCTATTCCTATCATATCTGGCTACTCATGCACTTCACTAGGTTCAGATTGCTTCATATACCTTATTATCTCTACCAGGGCATTGATAAGATGGAATTTACTGCCCAAAAGAGAGATTATGATCATCAAATTCAAAGCCTCTTTCACCACTCCCTTATCAAGGTGATAGTCATACATCACCCTAATGAGTTAAACATTCCATGGGACACCTTCATATCCAATGAGATTTTCATTGTCCCACCTATTTAGCATGACTAGAATGCACCTTCATCATCTCATCCTTCCTCATCTATCCCTCCATCTTAGACTATTGTTCATACATCATTACCAGATCATCTCCCTTCACCTCACTCAACTCCATCTCACATTGAACCTTCTTCTTCACCTTTTTATAACCCTTCATCACCATCCCATCATGATTCTGAGTCACCAAGCAGGGATGAGGATATTGATGCAAAATGGGTTAGTTTGGTTGAGATTAAGCCATTTCCCAAAACCTACCAGAGAGGCTATAGGCATGTGTTTGCTTCACTTAGAGTGAAAGGGTCCATGCTTTCTTCATCAACATAGCAGGTAGATAAAGGTAAGGAAAAGGTGATAGAGCCAACCATTCATGATGAGGAGGAAAATCGTGAAACATAGCAGGATTTTTAGTTGGTTGACCTAGATGAGGAGGATGAATAAAAAATCACAAATGTAGTAATAAAAGGTAAATATGCTAAGATTAGTGAGCTCCAAGCTAGTCTTGAGAGGGCTAAATATGTGATTCACTTTCTTGAGCATGAAAGTGAGCAGTTGAAGACCAAACACACCATTGATGAGGTGAGATGCATCAAAGCACAAAAAGAGGCAGAGAAGGCTAAAGCCTTGCTTAAGGAGACATTAGAGAAGTTTGGTTAACCTGATGATAATGAGGATCAGCCTACAAGACAAAGACCTAGGACTAGAGGGCTGAAAAGAGCTCTAGCCCTAAAGAGACAAAGGGAAGCTGAGCTAGTAGACCAGCTTACCCTAAATGGATAGCTTGCCCTAGAAATCAGTGAGAATAGGGAACCATGGCTTGATAGATCCAATCTACACTTGGAAAAGCTGCTAGAGAAGGCCAACAAGGATAATGACTTGTTGAGGACAAAGGTCAAACTTCATGCCCGAAAAGAGAGAATTGCATTGGCCAAGCTCAAAAGAGCCAATGCCAAAATTGAAGACTTAACCAGGCAAGAAGAGAAATAGAAGCTAGATATACTTTCCGAGGTGACACTCCATGCCTCAAACACATGATCAGAAAATATCACACCAATTTTGAGAAAATTTTGGAAAACTTAGGATTTTGGTACATTTCTGTGTTTTTAAGGTTATTTTAGCATAGTAAAATTGTTAAACGCGTAGAACCTTGGACGCTACGCTCTTCTTTGAGGAATCTAATGGACAAATGACCACTACCAGCATATTTTTAATGATGAGAACATCAACCTTGTGAATTTTCTAAGCTTTTGGAGGAGAACTAGTCACTGAAAATGTCAAAAAACCATGTTTCTACCTCAATTTTTGCCTAGTCACTGCGCATTTACCAGTCTTGGGAGAAGTGATTTTTGACAGGGAAAATGGGCTTAATTTTGAAAAATAAAGGTAGTTATGGATAGTAGACTTGAAGGGCTTTCCAACAAGCCATCTTGGATAAAATTTGGACACTGGGAAGGAACTCAAGTTCAGCCTTGAACAAAGAGGATATTTTTTACAGGAAAAGTGTGTGTTTAACAAGAAAATGGTGCATTTGGCAGTCTTCTGAAATTTTCTGAGTTTTACTCCAGTTTTGATTTTTATCTTGGGAAATGTTGAATTTACCTATGTAAATGATGAAGATGAATGTAGTTATCATGTTTTTACTATTTACTAGGGTAAATACATTAGGTAAATCAAGCAAATGAGGTGTAATGAATCAATTCACTTGAGATAGGAATGAGTCACTTTGATCATCCTATACTCTAGCTATCAGTTCAGATTTTTGTGTAACATCTTCCTCGCCTCATGGATTCAACCCATGAGGATGATTGGAGGTGGTTTTCATGTCTATTTAGCTCAGTTCTTCACATTAGTCAAAGGTTGGAATTAGTTTGATTTTGCTAGTTGATCAAGGGAACTTGTACTAAGTTTTGGCCAAGCTAATAAAGAGGAGTTGTAGCTACATTTATGGGATACCTATGGTACTGAATGTCTTTCATAGATTATTCTTCAGTCACATATGTTTGAATGTATTTTTCATGTCACTTTCATGTCTATGTTATGATCTCTTACAAGTTTGAAATTCAGAATATGTGCTTGCACATGCTCTGTTCTTGGTAACTGATCATATTTTGTTTTATTTTCTTCTGTCTGAGAGAAATACATCCCTTATGCTTTTCTCATATTTATTACAGTTTCAAAACCATTCTAGAACCATTTCCTTCAAGTGATTGGCTTTGTACCTACCTTACCCCATTGATCCCTACAACCCTAACTCATTTTCCCTGACCTAGATTTCCTTGACCTAATTCCCTTATCCACTGATTTCCCCAACCAAATCAATTCAAAACAATCCCCTTGCACCCTATATCTAGCCTAAAACCGTAATTGCTCCAACCCTCCTGTTTGTGACCCTTTTGGAGAGAGCCCTCTCCATCTTGATAGGGCTACCTATCAAGTCAAAATATTAGTTTCTGGTTACCTCTGTTGGGATTCCTTCCTCAGCCTTAGGAATCTGGTGGAGTGATAACAATTGGCACATCATTGATCATATGGCACACAATCAACCCCAAGGACAAACATCAACATTGGAGTACCCCATTGTTGACCCAGTCGCTAATGCCCCTATGAAAGTTATTCCATTACAAAACATCCCCACTTTCCAAGAATTGAATTTGGAAGATCCAGATGCATTTTTATTTAAATTTGATGTTTTGTGTAGGGGGTAGGATTACACCACTAACCCTCGAAAATTAAAACTGTTTCCCTCTACAGTAAAGGGGGAAGCCTTGCACTGGTTTATGGGGCTCGGTGGAGGAACCATTAATAATTGGGATCAAATGAAAAACTCTTTTCTTGCTAAATATAAAAACTACTTCAAGACTAGAGAATTAAAAGATGAAATCTTCAACATGACTACAAAAGATAACGAGACATTAGAAGAATATGTTGAATGATTTCAATACAATTTGAAAAGGTCCCCTTATACTACATTGTCTAAATATGTCTTAAAAGTAAAAATGATAAAAGGAATGAAATATGAATGGAGATAAACATTAAATCTAATGAGGAAAGGAGACATCTATCAGGAAAGTTATGACGATGTTATTTCATTATGTGTCAGGTGCTCTAGAGGCAGTACATGCATGAGACCAGTAGGACGGGATTCAACTGCCAGAAACAAAAATAATTTAGGTGGTACCCTCACAACACAATTAGATGTCTTGTAGGCCAAGCAGAAGCAAGAATTAGTGGAACAAAACTTGGTTGTATTTTTCCAACGTTGTCAAAATAAGCATAGCCAGCAAGAATTCCCATTGGACTTGGTCCAAACATGTGCCATCTATACTAAATACCATGCCACTGAATAGTGCCTGTCACTACCAGGGTTGAAATCAGTCTTCAAAGAAGCATAAGAAGAAATTGAACCATTATATTTAATGAATCAACGTCGACAGTGGCAAGCCCGAACTACAGGTATGTCACAAGACCCATCTCAGTTCTTTCCTTCTTCGAAATTTAATCAACAAAAAAACCCTGGGACAACATGGAAAAATCAACCACATTTTCTACCTGGCCATCCCAACCATTCTACATGCCCCCTTGGCCAACTCAATCCCTTCAAATAAGCGGTTGGCCAAATTCCTCTTTCTCTCCTCCATTTTGGCAGAACAATCCATATTTGTTCTAGTGGCTTGCCTCTACCTCACAAAATCCCAATTGGTCCCAAAATTGGTAGCGACCTTTGGGAATAACCAATTCACCTATGGGAATGGTTCCTCAACCTCAACCCACTTTACCAGCTTCATATCCATTACCACAGAATTCTCAGCCTCTAATATTCCCTCAACTGCTAGCTCAACCAAACTTGAATCCCAACAATAGACTGGTGAAGTTGATCCAAATCGTTGAAAATCCAAACCTCAAAATCGAGCAAAACAAATGTAGTGAACTTAGGCTGAGATATGGGTGCATTATCAACTCGGGGGAAATTTCAGAACTGCAACAAGATGATTTAGAACCCCCAACTGAAATTAATCCATCAACTGTGATCAACACATAAATAAGACAAGGAGAAGGCACAAGTGAACAAGAAGACTCTGTGAAACTTATCAGTACCTCTCCCCCGTTCCCCAAAATATTAGTGATACCTAAACCAATTTTTTATCCTTATTTTGATCTTTTGGGAGAACTTAAAAATATTTGTATTAAAATTCCTATCCTGCAGTCCATTCAAGACATCCCTATCTATGCTAAGTGTAATATTCCTAAATTAGCATGCAGCTAATGGGAATATTAATTTTGCTCTTAAAATCTAGTTAGATGAATAAATGGGTAAGGAGGCCCATGAATATCTTAAGTAGGCATAAAATCCCTATTAATGTGAAAAGGGATCATGTTAATAAATGGATCAAGCACCCTCATGTGTGAACAAGGGCTAATATATGTGGACAAGGTCAATTTTGACCAAGTCAACAGCACTAATATGGGAGGAGTGGATCATCAATAAATACAGCTCAATGTGAATGTGGATCAGTTTAGCTAGTCAGAATAAAGACACCTTGGGTGTGAAAGAAGATAATGCATGAAGAGTAAATCAAGGTTGACCAAATCAAATAGCGTTGTAAATAGAAGAGTGGGACTAATGGAGACAACATAATTCTGGAGGAGGAGCCTTTAGATGGAAGTAACCTCATAAATGGGTGGGACCCATGGTGAGCAATCTCATTAACTATATAATGGAAGGAATGGAAGCCATATGGGTATGATTAGAGAATATGATTTTATGATTGGGGTTTTTTATAATTATTTCATGCTTCAACTGTTTAGCTAAGTTTGTTGCATTGTTTAGTGCAAGGGTTTTCTCATGCGAGAATTCCCCACTCTTCCTTGGAGGACTTGTTGAAGAAATCTGAGAGGAGAATTCTGGAATTCATTTCCACCATCCAGCACTTGGCCAAGTAGTCACCTATAGCTACAATGCATTCCCTTGCAGAAACTATGTTGTTTCTCATGGTGTTATAGTGGAAGGGTTTAAATCCCTGTTTTATGAGCTAGTTTCCCAGGAGGAGGATCAACATTTTTCCCAGAAAGATGGTAGGAGGAGATACATCCATTTCTTTGTATGATCAGCCATTTTTATGTAGTGCTTCAACCATACTACATGATTCAGCCATAAATTGCAACATATACTTCTTGTACTTCCTATTTATCAAGAAACCCTTGCCGGGTCATCTTGGATTCTTGTAAAGGAGACTAGATCTCAGTTTTTATGCTCTATTGATTAATGTATCAGCAGATCTATTTTGTCTCTCTATTTCTGAGTATAAACCCTCAATAAACTGCATTTTCACTTGTTGCAGTATTTCTATGTTGCAGTAGTATTGGTGTTGCAGTGTTTTTGGGATGTTTGTGGCATAGGAAGCATGTTTAGCTAGGCTACAATGATTTTTTTCTGATCTCATTTCAGATTTGGTTGTTATAATGCCTGATCTAATGGATCCGTGGGCTGAATTTAACTATTAATGCATATATTTCTGAAAAATGTGTTTTCTGTGCATATATTGTTGATTTCCCCATTTGGGAATATTACAGTGGTATCAGAGCTCTAATCTTGGCTCAGCATGTGTTCTTCAACCATTATGTCATCTAATGGGTCTTCTCATGGGAAGGAAATTATCTGCAAAAGAGATCAAGGAAAACCCTTATTTTCTGGAGGGAAGGAGTTCTCAAAACTTCTTCTTCAAACTCTGCATGGCATCAGCAAAACATCAAAGAAACGAGGAAGGAAAAACATGGAGATCCCTCAACAATATTTGTACATGAGGAAATGTATAGTTCCTCATATTATGGGTGTGATAATTTAGCCATACCATCAGATTTACAATTCTCTACCATCCATATGTTCATGACAAGTGAGATGGAGAAAGGAGATGTGCCAAAGAAGGAGAATCTTGGTGATTATTTGCAAGAGTATAAATCTCAATCTAAGAGGCTCAAAGATCACTTAAGCTTCCAAGAGTTTTGCAAGATCAAGGAGGAAAGGAGAACAAGGGGAAAGCAGCATGGTGTGGGTAGATTCTTTCTATCTAATTTTGATGGTTCACCTAAATGTCCAACTAGGGTTTGGCCAGGAGCTAGACACCTATGTGCAGCAACATCAAGTTTCAGAAGATGAAGCCATTAAAGTAGTAGCGCTGCATTTTGAAGGTAAGGCTTATGCTTGGTGGTTGTTTGAATCTTTTTCATTAAAGAATGCAAATACATCTACTTATGCAAATTTCACTAGGATAATAGTGGAAAGGTTTGATGAAAAAATCTATGAAACACCTTTGGTGGAGCTAATCAAACCAAAACAAACAAAACCTTTGCATTGGTTGGAAGGATATATAAACCCAACTCCATTTCAGAAAACTATTGAGGGGGATGAAAACTTGTATGATACCTTGCCAAGGGCAAGATCCCCATTTCATGAAGAGATTCCTCCTTCAAGGGAAGACCAAAATCTAAGGTCTCTCATTGTTGATGAGGTATTTTCAAACATTGATGACGAGAAAGAGAAGGTTGGAGGTAACAGCGTTGTCATATCCAGAGCATATCCAGTACCTCATGAAGAGGAAGATGGAGCATCTGCTCCAAAGAGAGAAACTCTTACAGTCTTGCAAGGAGTTCCAAAGAATCTCACCTATGGAGATCATGGTGCAATCCATGTGCAGCATCATGTGCCATCATTGAAAAATTGTGAGATCTTGAAAATAGGGGAGGACAAGCATCATATGATGAGGAGCACACACCCCTCTCTATTTCAGAAGATTGATGCACAAGAGAGGCAGAAATATTTGTGCAGTAAGGGCAAGGACAAATCAATCCACTCACATCCTTCTCTATGCCTTGATGTCTCTTTGCATGGAGGCATTCCACCAGGGAGACCCCCTGATTGGAAGATGAATAAAGTGTTCTCTCAAATTAGTGCAACAGTGACATATTTAGCTAAGGAAGGAGCCTTTAGAGAAGCTAGCACAGCGTTGAGAACCATTGATGGGTTGCAAGGAGGGGTGAGCAATTTATGGACATTGCTATTTTCCACTCAGCTATTTGCACTGGAAAAAGAGGATTCAGAAATCTATGATGACATGAGCATGGTGTCAAATGGCCACTCCATAGCCTTGGAGCAACAAATGATACTTCTACACATAATGAAGATTTATGAATATGACAAGAGGATATTACCACTCTTGCATGCATGGGAAAAACTATGGAAGTTCTGGAAGAAAGAGACCTTTCAAGAGGAGGTTGACTTCTATATACTTCAATATTGTCTTCAACAAAATGAGCTGCAGGGCAGCAAAGGAGGAGTGGCATTACTCCAACATGTGGCTTTGGCATTGAGGGTAAGTTCCTTAAATCAAGAACCAAAGGTCACCGCTCACAAACATATCACAAATCAGTACATCAGTATAATCACGTGGTTAAAACCCTCGAAGAGGGAAACAGTCCATGGCCTGATCCCATGCGACCACTTTAGGAAATTTATTAATATAAAAATAAAGGTTACATATGTTTCTATCATAAATGGTTACCAGAAAAATGACCCTCCATGCTCTTTAAAAAGAGATCATGGACCAATCGGGTGTTAAGCCATGGATCAAGTGTCATTAATACCGAGGAGAGAGATAATTGTCAGATCACTACAAATCATGACTGTCGGATTATAAGTTACAAATGTACATGGTAAAGAAATACACTTTACCTAACTCTACACTAGACTAAGTTATTCTTAACTATTTCCTATGTGTTGGAATATCCTAACATCCCCCCTTAAGAACAACTTGGGATAGGATTGAAGGATTTACAAAGGTGACACAAAAGGAGCCTATTTCCTATGTGTTGAAATATCCTAACATCCCCCCTTAAGAACAAATTGGGATAGGATTGAAGGATTTACAAAAGTGACACAATAGGAGAAGGAAGGAGGAATTAGAGCCTATCCCCCCTTAATGACAACTTTCCTGAACTCCAAGCATGGATCGAAGTTTGGTAAACTTCGCTTCTGTGAGAGCCTTCGTAAAGATATCGGCTACTTGATCATTGGTTGGACAGTACTACACTTCAAGAACACGATCATGAATGAGCTTTCTGATGAAGTGTATGTGGAGTTCAATGTGTTTCATACGCTGATGTTGAACTGGATCTTTACATAGTTGAATGGCACTCTGATTATCACACCAAAGTGTAGTTGGATGCTGCTGATGAAGACCAAATTCAGACAGGATCTGACGAAGCCACATGGCTTCCTTGCTGGCTTCAACTGCACCACGATACTCCGCTTCTGTTGAAGAAAGAGAGATGGCACTTTGCTTCTTACAAGACCAAGAAATAGGTCCTGAACCAAGAGTGAATACATATCCTGCAGTAGACGTTCGATCGTCAGGGTCACCAGCCCAATCAGAATCAGTGAAACCAATCAACAATGGAGATGCCCCTGCACTGTAATGAATCCCAAACTGAACTGTACCTCGAATATATCTAAGTATTCTTTTAGCTGCTTTCCAGTGACTTTCATGAGGTTGGTGCATAAACCAAGCGACAAGACCAATGGCAAAGGAAAGGTCAGGACGGGTATGGGTTAGATACAGAAGTTTACCAACAAGTTGACGATATAAGGTAGCATCAACTTCAGGGGTAGTACAAGTGACTGAAAGCTTGACTCCAGACTGAAAGGGAGAAGGGGTTGGCTTACAGTCTTCCATGTGAAAGTGGTGTAGAAGATCACATGCATACTTGGACTGAGAGAGGGTAATGCCTTCCTTGGATTGCAAGACTTGAAGACTAAGGAAATAATGCAAGTGTCCTAAGTCTGTCATTTCAAACTTATTTTTGAGGCTAGACTTCACATGGTTTATATGGTTTGGATCACTACCAGTAAGGATAAGATCATCAACATAAAGAACAAGGATGGTGAAGGACTTACCCAATTTCTTGGTGTAGACAGTGTTGTCAGAATGACACCTAGAAAAGCCATTATCTAATAGAAATCTATCCATTTTGGCATACCAAGCCCAAGGAGCTTGTTTGAGACCATAGAGAGACTTCCTAAGGCGACAAACAAGGCTGGAGTCTTTTTGGATAAATCCAGGGGGTTGTTCCATGTAGATTTCTTCATGCAAATCTCCATGTAAGAAGGTGGATTTAACATCCATCTAATGGACTTCCCATTTAAATGAGGCAGCAAGGGAAAGAACAAGGCGGATAGAATTCATTTTGGCAACAGGGGAGAAGGTTTCAGTATAGTCAATGCCTTCAACTTGTGAAAATCCTTTAGCGACAAGACGAGCTTTATGTCTATCCACTTTTCCATCTAGTCCAAACTTTGTTTTGTAAACCCATCTGCATCTGACAAGTTTTCTTCCTTTTGGAAGAGGAACAAGATCCCAAGTATCATTCGCCAATAAGGAACGATATTCTTCATTCATAGCTTCATCCCAAGCTGGATGACCGGAGGCTTCTTCAAAGGTTTTTGGATCAGGATTTTTTGGAACTTGAGTCAATAACGAAGAAGCTCTTTCAAACTGAGAACGTGTACGTCGTCGATCGGCAGGGTCAACTGCAAGAGAACCTGCTGCATCCCGATTAGAGTGGACCCATCTTGGAAGCGGTGGAGTATAAGGAAAAAATTCATGAGGTGGAGGAGGATTTTCATCCTCACTGTCATCATTTGAACTAGAAGGAATGTTGTTAAAAATAGAAGAGAGAGAGAGAGGTGGAACACATGCCGAATCAGGCTCGCAGACCAAAGGTGGCACACTTGCTGAACTAGGCTCGCAAGTCGATATATTTTCATCACATTTTACATCTCTTCTAATGATAATATTTTTGGATTTTGGTTGAAGAAGTCTATATCCTTTGAAATCTTCAGAATATCCAACAAAAATACATTTTTCACTCTTAGGTTCTAAGGCTTTATGTTTCGCATCTGGAATATGGGCCCAAGCATCACTTCCAAAAACACGAAAGTGACTTACATCTAGTTTGATTGAGCTCCAAGATTCTTCTAGAGTTATATTCTTTAAAACCTTAGTAGGAGTGTGATTTACTATGTAATTTGCACAGTTAATGGCTTCTGCCCAAAAATTGAGACCAAGTCCTTTAGATTGAAGCATACAATTAGCCATTTCTTTTAAGGTGCGATTATTCCTTTCAACTACACCATTTTTTTGTGGAGTATATGGAATGGTATGTTGCAATTTAATGCCATGCTCAGTGCAGAAGTTGATAAATTTGTTGTTAACATAATCTCCTCCAATGTCTGATCTTAACTTAAGAATTCGATGTCCATATTGTTTCTCAACAAAGGCCTTAAAGTCCAAGAACATGTTAAAAACTTCACTCTTGAGTTTTAAGAAGTATACCCAAGTGCATCTGGAAAAATCATCAATGAAAGTTAATAAATAATTGCAACCAGAGAAAGAAACAACAGGAAGTGGACCACATAAATCACTGTGCACAAGCTGCAAAGGGGCTAAATCGTGCCAAGAGGCATGTTTGTCAAAACTATACCGATGATGTTTTCCGAGTACAAAACCAGAACAAACACCATCTCGGAAAGATACCATAGGAAGGCTCATCACCATATTTTCCTTACATATATTTTGAAGAGAGCGATAGTTTAAGTGACCAAATCGCTCATGCCAAAGTTTTCTCACATCATCATTATGAGCAACAAAAATGGAGGGAAGACATGATGACCTAAAGTTATCAAACTTATACAACCTTGTGGAATCATCTGCAATGCCAGTAGCTAAAATATGTTTAGGATATTTTAGGTCCTTGATTACAACATCATGAGGTGAGAATTCTACTATTTTCCCTTCACCTGAATGAGTTATCTGATGAACAGAGAGAAGGTTGCATGATAAGGTAGGAACACATAGTACACCATTAAACTGACCATTATCGAGAGAGATTTATCATCACCAACATAAAAATGTTTGGTGTTACAATCATTTAAAGAAGAAAACATGGCTTTATTTTTGGCCATGTGATAAGAAGCTCCAGAATCAATGATCCACTCATGGGAATGAGAAGAGGAAGATACATTTAATGCATAACAAGATCTTGATGCTTGACAACCACAAGCAGAAAGTGTCATTCCTGAAGATAAAGGTGAAGAGTGCTCCAAATTGATGTTTTGCTTCTTCATTGCTACTTCTAAGGCTTCCATCTTCTTAAAACATTTTGACTCTATATGGCCATCACGATTGCAAAAGTTGCAATGTCTATCTGTCTTCTTCCCTTTGTTTTTATTTGCCTTATCATTTTTGTGAGTTGCTTTTTCAGTTTGTGGCTGAAATTACTTAGGACCCTTGTTTGGTTTCAGACCATACTTGTTAGGATACTTCTTCTTGGGATTCTTTTGATATGATTGTTTTTGGGTTTCTAAGGCTTTCTTAGAAGCGTTTCCAGGAGTGATAAGACCAAGGTGTAAGATTTTTTCTTCTTCTCTTATCAAAGAATCACAAAAGGAATCAAAAGAGAGATTTTTGTAGGTAGTTCCTGAAGAAATGATGGCTTCTCTAGTGGAATGGAAGGTGGAAATAAATACATAGTATGCAGGGCCAATCTTAGCAAGAATGCAATAGATGAGGCTACTATCTTCCTTTTTGACCTTACAACCTTCTAAAATAAGTCCAAGGGTCTTGAATTTGGACAAAAAGTCTTCAATAGAAGAGAAATTATTGGGGTCCAAAGTAAGCAACTCATTTTCAAGCTGATGGGCCCTGATTTTATTTTGAATGTAAAATACAGTATTTAGCTTGTCCAAGGCTTCATGAGAGGTGTCAATGTCAAGGATATGAAATCTAAGATCTTGAGAAATGGACATTCCTATCAACCCTCGTGCTTGATCTTGTTTATTTTCCCATTTAGCAACTTTATCATCATCAGAAGGTTTAGTTTCTACTCCTATGGCTATTCTATAAAGCCCTTTAATTCTAAGTATATCTACCATGTGAGGTAGCCATTGGAAATAATTGGTGATGTTAAGAATAATTGGTTATGAACTCTCCATTTTTTTTTAAATGAGACTGAGAAAAGTTGAAAATAACTGCTCCAATGGAAACATCTCAAAAAATTAGGCTGTTTAAAAAAAAACGGCTCGAAAAAAGGCTTCGAGATGAAGAAGTTATGCCTTTTTGAAAAAACAAGTTGAAGATGTTGAATAGTTACGGGAACAGGATGAAGTGCGACTTTTTAAAACAAAAATCCGCCCCTTTTAAAAAAACTTTTTAAAAAAGAAGCTTGAGAATTATATTTGAAACCAAGACCTCTATTCTCATAAACTAACCCCTCACCAAGTGAGATAATAAAAGGATTCTGTTATTGTTTGAAAGGAGGAAGGAGTTTTTTTTTTTCTTTTTTTCTTTTTCTTTTTTCACTCTTCAGTGTGCATGCCTTTTCCTGCACAAAAAAAACACAAAAACTGAGCCAAAAAAAAAAAAAAAATCAAGCCTGACGGTAGAATTTTAGATATCCAGTTAGCCTTACCAGCAACTATCAATTTTTTCACTATTTCTAATTTCCCGAGATCACACAAAGACGCGGGGAAAGAGCATACGTAGCAAAAAAAATCCATTTTCTTGTTTCTGATTTGTTGAGATTGCACGTAGCGCAGAGAAAAAAGCATACATAGAGAAGAGGGTACAAATCCAACAAATAAATAAAACCTAAAACCGAAATTAAACAGAGGGTACCGAAATAAGCAGAACTATTAACAAATATAACTACAAAACAGATGCTTTATACCTCTAGATCTAAACTGTCATAACTTGGGCAATCGGAAACCTTTTCTCATGAAATGAAAGGCATTCCTCACTATAACAGATGCTCTAGACACAACAGAGCAGTTCTCCAAGCCCAAAAAAAATCAGAAATAATAGATCTACAAAAAGACATTCGCATGCAATCAAACCGGCTTCATATTTTTATCAACAATGGATGCGGCCCTCAAAATAGATCTGATACCATGTAGGAATTAACAAGGTAAGTTCCTTAGATCAAGAACCAAAGGTCAGTGCTCACAAATAGATCACAAATCAATACACCAGTATAATCACATGGTTAAAACCCTCGAAGAGGGAAACAGTCCATGGCCTGAGCCAACGCGGCCACTTCAAGAAATTTATTAATATAAAAAGAAAGGTTACATATGTTTCTCTCATAAACGGTTAACTGAAAAATGACCCTCCATGCTCTTTAAATATAGATCATGGACCAATCGGGTGTTAAGCCACGGATCAAGTGTCGTTAATACCAACGAGAGAGATAACCGTCGGATCACTACAAATCATGATCGTCGGATTATAAGTTACAAATGTACATGGTAAAGAAACACACTTTACCTAACTCTACACTAGACTAAGTTATTCTTAGCTATTTCCTATGTGTTGGAATATCCTAACAATCAAAGAGGAGATTCATCATATGACAGGTACTTCATTTCAAATTTCTTCAGCGTTGTCATTGTTGGGAAGCCTAGATCCATATTGGGAGTCCCAACTCTTGGTAGAACATTCCAAGAACCTCTTCACATGTAAGGTTCTTGATGGGCAAGTGATGGATATGAGGTATGGAGTGGTTGATGGAGTCATTAATTTTCATAATCAGATCTATTTGACTAGAGACTCCAAGCTCAAGGATAAACTACTATATGTAGCCTATGAGATCTTTCTTTCCAATCCCACTAATTTCATTAGAGCATACCATACTATCTTGGAGGGATTCATGTGGGAAGACTTCAAAGAGGAGATGCACTATCACATGAGGAAGTGCACAAATTAATTGTAGGTTGAGGAGGGACATAGCTCTTGGGAAGAGTTATCATTACCACCTCCTTATTCATTGGGTGTGAGAGGAAGCTCATCCATGAGCTACCTCACTGATTCAAACCAAGTGTATGGTAAGGACTGTATTTTTGAAAATCATGATATATTTACTATATACTTGCATTTTCTTACCACACATGTGCAGGGCATTACTCCAAGAGGGGGCACTCTTTCTTATTTTCCTCATGGGCTACTTGGAGCCATAAGCAATGGTAATGTTGACCATTCCCTAGAAGATTTTGGGGAGATGATGTGATCTTCATGGTGTGATTCATTAACACCAACCATCATACACCTTCTCCAAACATGCAAGAAGAATGGGGTAGCAAACAAGTGGTGGGAGAAACACTTGTTACATCATATCCTAAGGCAGTTAGGAGTAAAACTGCACTGGTTGCACATGAGGAACCATTATCCCTCTCCTTTACTACATATGGCAGCTAGCATGATTTTAATTATGATTCCATATGTTGAGGATGTTCTTATATTTGTTGGGAACATGATTGGAGGGGAGACACATTGGTTGGATGTGTCCTTGGGGAATGAAATTTCCCACACCTTTTGTGTTGCATGCTTCAAGGGGAGCATGGGAGATGATATGGCCACTACAGTAGATCACTTGTTTCTTTATGACGTGGGCCATATGATTGTTTGGGGCACTTGGGACATGCCTCTCATGAACATTTGGGAGGAGCTTTTCTATGAATTACCAAGCTGGGAGGTGATTCATTTCATTTGGATGATAGCATGGAGGTGGGAGTCTTTCATTGGGAATGAAGTCCCCTATGATTGTCATCACCTCTACCTTAAGGAGGCAATTAAACAGCAAGAAGGTTTCCATATAGACCTTCCATTATTTCATGATGAGAGCCATTTGGTTTATCCACCAAAGGCCAACTTACACATTTGGAGGGAACCATTGGAAGACAAAATTGTTGCATAATATCTGAAGCAATTGTGGAGACTATTGGATGTGGAGGCCACAAGAGGAGGAGGAGAGATTTTGAAACACCCTTGCAGTTGCTTGAGGACAAGAAACATTTGGGAGGGGAAGACTGTAATAATCCTAAATTAGCATGCAGCTAATGGGAATATTAATTTTTCTCTTAAAATCTAGTTAGATGAATAAATGGGTAAGGAGGCCCATGAATATCTTAAGTAGGCATAAAATCCCTATTAATGTAAAAAGGGATCATGTTAATAACTGGATCAAGCACCCTCATATGTGAACAAGGGCTAATATATGTGGACAAGGTCAAGTTTGACCAAGTCAACAGCACTAATATGGGAGGAGTGGATCATCAATAAAGATAGCTAAAAGTGAATGTGGATCAGTTTAGCTAGTCAAAATAAAGACACCTTGGGTATGAAAGAAGATAATGCATGAAGACTAAATCAAGGTTGACCAAATCAAACAGCGTTGTAAATAGAAGAGTGGGACTAATGGAGACATCGTAATTCTGGAGGAGGAGTCTTTGCATGGAAGTAACCTCATAAATGGGTGGGACCCATGGTGAGGAAGTTCATCAACTATATAATGGATGGAATGGTAGCCATATGTGTATGATTAGAGAATATGATTTTATGATTGGGTACGTTTAGATTTATTGCATGCTTTAGTTGTTTAGCTAAGTTTGCTACATTGTTTAGTGCAAGGGTTTTCTCATGCAGGAATTCCCCACTCTTCCTTGGAGGACTTGTTGAAGAAATCTGAGGGGAGCATTCTGAACTTCATTTCCACCATCTAGCACCTGGCCAAGCAATCACCTACACCTACAGTGTAGTCCCTTGTAGAAACTGCATTACTTCTCATGGTGTTGCAGTGGAAGGGTTTAAATCCCTGTTTTATGAGCTAGTTTCCGAGGAGGAGGATCAACCTTTTTCCCGAAAAGCTGGTAGGAGGAGCTACAGCCATTTATTTGTATGATCAGCCATTTTTATATAGTTATTCATCCATACTGTGTGATTCAGCCATAGATCTACAACATATGCTTCTTGTACTTCATGTTTATCAAGAAACCCTTGCCGGGTCATCTTGGATTCTTGTAAAGGAGACTAGATCTCATTTTTTATGCTATATTGATTAATATATTAGAAGATCTATTTTTTCTCTCTATTTATGAGTAAAAACCCTCAATAAACTATGCTATCACTTTTTGCAGTATTTATGTGTTGCAGTAGTCTTGGGTTGCAGTGTTTTTGGGCTATTTGGGGCATAGGAGGCATGTTTAGCTAGGTTATAATGATTTGTTTCTGATCTCCTTTCAAATTTGGTTGTTATAATGTCTATCTAATGGATCCATGGGTAGCATTTAACTATTAATGCATATATTTCCGAAAAATGTGTTTTCTGTGCATATATTGCTGATTTCCCCATTTAGGAATATTACACTAAGACAATTAAAGAACTTTGTATGAAAAAACCTGTGAGGAAATAAAAACTTCGCCAACTGTACATGTCGTAGCAACCTTGTATGATTTATTATTGGGCATGGAGACACCTATAAAGTATGAATATCCAGGGAGTCCTATAGTTATAGTCCAAATATATGGCCACTCTTTTCCAAACACACTAGTCGACATTGGCGCAACCATTAATATTTTGACTACGGAAACTTGTGAAACTCTTGGCATCACCACTTTAGAACGAACCTCCACCTTAAAGGAACTCGGTGACCAATCGGTTGTTAAACCAGAAGGAACTTTACAGGACATCATGGTTTACGCTGACTCATGGGAGTACCCAGTAGATGTTCTAGTCATCAATCCAAAAAGCCGACTAGATGGACATCCCTTGATTTTGGGTCGACGTTGGTTGGCAATAGCTTATGCTTACATAGGCTATCGTACAGGTAGTGTGACAATTTCTAAGGGGGATGTTGTAAGAAACCTTGTTCTATATCCCCCTGCAAAACCAAGTCTTCCTATTATAAAGATTCACAAACATCCACCAGTATACCTAGAAGAAAATATTCGTTCACAACTCACAGTAGCAGAAGCAGTTTAATTCAAAAATCAGACTGAAGATGACATAATTCACAATTTTATTAATCAACCAATTGTTGCATAAAATGCAAAATTCTAAATGTTAAGAGAAATTCTTGATAATGAGGCACATGAAGATCCCTCGGAAGGATAACGCTGACCAACACATACCCACAACTGTCATTCATAATAGAAAACCTATTTAAATTGAACTAGGCAAAATTTTGAACATCAATGACAATCTGAACAATGACCAACAGCAGAAGCTCATTAAATTTTTACAAAAATACAAGGGATATTTTGCTTGGGATTATTTAGACATGAATGGCATAGATCCCCAATTGTGTACCCATCACATTTACACCGAAAAAGATACTTGTCTCATTAGGAAACCTCAACAAATATTGAACCCACACCTTAAAGATATCGTGAAGGAGAAATTACAAAAGTTGCTAGATGTGAACTTTATTTATCCTATTTCAGATAGTAAATGGGTCTCTCCGCTGGTAGTTGTCCCTAAAAAAAATGGCAAGTGGTGGATCTGTGTGGATTACAGGGAATTTAACAAAGCCACGTAGAAGGACTACTTCCCTCTTCCATTTATCAATCAATTCCTTGATACATTGGCATGGAAACGATTCTTTTCCTTCCTTGATGGCTTCAACAGCTATAATCAGATTCAAATTTCCCCTAAAGACTAGGACAAAGCCACATTCACCTGCCCATGGGGTATGTTTTCTTACAGAGTGATACCATTCGGCTTATGTAACAATCCAGCTACATTCTAGAGGGCCATACTCAACATTTTCGCTGATCTAATCAATGAAATAATTGAGGTTTATATGGATGATTTCACCCCATATGGCGATGATTTTGAACAAGCACTACAGGCATTAGAAAAAGTGTTGGAACGATGTATTGCCACCAGGTTATGTTTGAGTAATGAAAAGTGTCACATGATGATGACGAAAGGAGTGATCCTAGGACACTATATCTCTGCGGCTGGAATATAGGTAGATCCAAAAAAGATAGAGGTAATTCTATTACTATCCACACCCGGTACTTAGATGGAGGTACGTATTTTCCTCGAATATGCAGGACATTATTTTAGGTTCATAAAAAAAATTCACAAATTGTTGCGCCTCTGTATGCTTTAACTGGAAATGTTGAATTTAAATAGTCTGATAAGTGTGACACTACTTTTATAGATTTAAAGAAATTAGTCTCGAATGCACCAGTATTGCGTGGACCCAACTAGGAAATACCATTTAATATTTCATCAAATGCATCAAACACAACAATAGGAGCTATTTTCGGTCAAGAAGAAGATAAAAATCCCTACGTTATTTATTATATCAACAAAAGTCTCACCCCTCCTGAATTAAATTATATGGTAACAAAAGGAATTCCTAGCGGTCATCTATGACATAAATAAATTCAGACATTATATAGCTGGCTATCAAGTATTTCTGTATACTGATCATTCTACCATTAGGTACTTAGCTAATAAACCAATTACAAATGGGAGAGTGACTCGGTGGTTGTGACTTTTTCAGGAATTCGATATCACTATTAAAGACCGTCAAGGAAAGGAGAACCTAGTCGCAGATTTTCTATCTCGAGTCCCAAAGATAAATGATCCGCTAGCCATAGAGGACCATTAACCTAATGAACACTTGTTTGTAGCCATGGTATGCGGATGTGGAAATTATCTCATAGTAGGAAAAATACCTAGGCATTTAACAGCAAAATAAAGGAAGTTAATTGTCCAACGCAACGCCCACTTTTCTTGGATTGGTGTATATCTCTTCCACACAGGAGTTGATATGCACATACGAAGATGAATCTAGGAAGATGAAATTTTTGAGATCCTAAGGGCTTGCCATGATGAACCTTGTTGTGGACACTTCACAGACCACAGAACCAGGAAAAAAGTATTACAAATGGGCTATTATTAGGCTGCTATTTTTAAGGATGCTAAGAAATATGTCTAGGCCTGCGATAGTTTCCAAAGAATGGGCTGCCCTGGTCAATTTGATGAAATTCCCTTACAACCACAATTGGTGATAAAACCTTTTGAATGGTATGCATTGGATTTTTTTGGTCCATTTAATCGACCCTCAAACCAGAAATCCTACACACTGGTTGCCACAGACTATGTAACAAAATGGGTTGAAACAGTAGCATTGCCAAGAGCTACAAAAGAAACCATTATCAATTTTATTTTCGAGATATTTGTGCAGTATGGTTTACCCAGGGAAGTGATAACATATGGGGGGGCAAAATTCATAGGACATAATATTACAACCACTCTACGGAACCACCACATCACGCATAGAATCACTTCTCCATATCACCCGCAGGCGAATGAGCAGGCTGAAAGTACCAATAAATTCATTGAAGCAATTATGACTAAAATGCTCTTGACACATCGTTGGGACTGGGATACTAGACTGCCAGAGGCCTTGTGGGCTTACCACACAACTTGGCGAAATACTACTGTATATTCTCCATCCCAACTAGTATCTAGAAAATAACCAATTTTCCCCATCAAATTTGAAATAAAGACTCTCATAACAGTGCAAGAAGTGGGACTGGACTTGACCGAGGCTCAAATTAAAAGACTTCAACAAATAAATGAATTAGATGAAGCCTGGTTACTTTCTTTACAATGTACCAGAATCGTTCAGCAGCAACGGGCTAAGTGGCATGACAGCCTTATCAAGAAGAAGACGTTTTAGGAAGGAGATTGGGCACTCCTCTACGAATCCAGATTTCAAGACTTCCCAGGTAAACTACAGACAAGGTGGCTCAGCCCATATGAAATTCAAGAAGTGCATAGCAATGGCACTCTCACTTTGACCACCATAGATGGGTCTGGCTCTTCCTTCCAAGTAAACGGACATCGAGTACGTCTTTAACATAAACCACTCACAAAGGAGCCTTTTTTCCAACAAGTACGTGGCGACTCCGCCATGTAAATTTTAGTTGCAAGGAGTAATGACCCGACAGATTTACCTTCATGAAAATCCGTTCTTTTCAGTTTTGTAAATAATTTATATATTGTCTTGCATTTGATTGTGATTTTCATCACTGTGCAAATATAAAAATTTATTGTTCCTTTTTATTGTTGTTCAATTAAGTGAATAGTTGATTCTCTTTCTTTTTTTTGTTATTGTTGTTCAAGCAATTGAACAGCTCATGTTCAATCGATTAAACAACTTCTATTCAGTCAAATGAATAACCTATTTTCTTTTGTAAGTTTTTTTTGTTCAATCAAATGAACAACCGATTTTATTTTTGCGTGTTATTGTTGTTCAATCGATTAAACAACTGTTGTTCGATTGACTGAACAACCATTGTTCGGTCAAAATAATAGTGGATGTTATTTTGTGTTTTTGTTGTTCAATCAATTGAACAGTTGTTGTTCAATCAACTGAACAGACGTTGTTCGGTCAAAAGAACAACGGATTTTCTTTTGTGTGTTTTTTTTGTTCAATTGATTGAACATATGTTGTTCAATCGGATGAAAAGTCGTTGTTCGGTCAAAAGAACATCGGATTTTATTTTGTGTGTTTTTGATGTTCCATCGATTGAACAGCTGTCGTTCAATCGACTGAATAGCCATTGTTCAGTCAAAAGAACAGTGGATTTTTTTGTGTGTGTTTTTTGTTGTTCAATCGATTGAACAGTTGTTGTTCAATCGATTGAACAGTTGTTGTTCAATCGACCGAGCAGCTGATGTTCAGTCAAAAGATATTAATTTTCAAAGATGTTCTATGCTTGATGCAATTTTAATTCAAACTAATAGGGCCCAAATAGAAATCACGTGAAATTAAAATGCTGATACAACATACCAATAGATCGATGGAAGACAATCCAATAAAATACTAATCGTTTTGACAAACAGAGATGAAGAATGGTGGTGTTACCGCGATCAGCGGGATGCTTCAACAAACAAAGTATCCATTAGGTTGGCCAACCAAATGTGTCACACAACCCCAAGATAGCTCATCAAAACGTTGCATCAAGAACGCTGCATCAAGAGAATCCCTAACCGCAGCACCATGAGAAGCCCTAGTTGCAGCACCATGAGAAGCCCTAGTGCTGCACCATCCGTGAGAGAAGAGAATTCCTCAAGAAATGTGTGTGTTGAAATGATCTCGAAGTCTCCAATATATATATCCATCTGTGGGAGTGCGTGACACATCTCTTAGGCATGTGGGATAAATATGGCCGACCTTGCACATGTGGAATAAATTCAAAATAAATGTTATGCTCATCCAATTAAGATGATCTTTAGATCGATCTTGCACCTCTCTGAAAGAGGAATCCAATAAAAATATTGGCATCATCATCTGAGTAGTACAACATGGATTCTGGGCCTAGTTTCCCAAACTAACACTCCCTCTCAACTAGGGAGAACTCTATCCACTAGTGCCATCCAAACATCGTGCGTCATCTCGCTGTAACTTGCTTCGTTGGTTTCTTTATTTCAAAATGGTGAGTTACAAATACATCACTCCTGGTTGACCCGAAGTCAGCTTAGAGGTCCTAAACCTCTATAGGAATGAAAGGAGTCTCATACTAACCCGAAGTTAGTTTAACTGACCCAAAGTTAGTTGGAGGTTTGAAACCTCACTAGACTTGATCCTAGATCAAGTGGTTGGACACGTGCCATCCTAGACATAGAGATTACAACAATATCTGATGCATCCATCGGTATTTTTATCGGTCTCTATCCACATTTCCCACCTCATTGGCCAAGATGAGAGGTACTTCCCATGAGTCTAGTATTCCATGGGTAGTGTTAGTCTCTTGTATTCTACAGTATCACTAGATGACTATGGATTTTCTACAATATGATAAAAATAACATTCCTTGACTGTCATTTATTTGCAGAAATCTCACTGCCTTCATTTCTTTCATTTAACCTATTCACTATCTTTCACCATACCTTTTTATATCACTCTCTTACTCTGAAAAACCCATGTTTGACCTTAAAACCCATCATTCAGCCTTGCCCCTTTCTTAAAACCCTCTTCCCTATCCTAAAACCCCATTTTCCTCACAAGAACCCTCCCCTTCACTCATTTCCATATGTTCATTCAAAACAATGTAAAAACCCTTTTTTACATTGTTTTGAAATTAATTATGTTCCGTGACCCACTCCTTTTAAATAAACCTTGTTTATTTAAAAGTACCCGACCCTTTATATACTTTAGCCCCCGCTTTAAAAACCCTATTCCCCCGCTCTCATATAACCCTAGCCCACTATATGTTAAGCATATATGCTTTAAAATACCTCAAGTCTCGCATTATAAAAGCCTTGCATTACATTTAACCCACCATTGCATTTAGAAGCCCGACCCCACATTTCAAACCTAACCACGATCGGATCGCCCTACAGTCGTCCGATCTCCACCCTTTGATCTGATGGCCTTGACTCCATATCGCAACCGCAAATGCCCGAAACTTAAAAACCTTTGGACCTTGTGAAATGGGCAGTTTTCTAGCTCGTCCTTCCCTCCACGTGTCGCCCCTCTATTTTATTGCATCCGTGCAAAAAATACCACCTCACCGCTTTTTCCCTATGCGAAAACCACAATCCACCCTTGCGCCATAAACGAAACCGCTGGCCCTGTCAAATATTCCAAACCCTGTGTTGTCACAATAAGCCCCCAAGCCACTGTGTAACCCCTGCAATGTGTCTAAAAGACTTGGAAGGCCATAACCAAACGCAAAAGACCACTAAAGCCTCCACTACCCAGACTTTGTCCATAGTTTCCCTTGCTGCCTGCAAGCCATCATTACTTTCCATCCCTGTGGAGCTCAGGTGTTTATTAATATTTTTTTTACTTTTGTAGGTTATCGACGTATCAGGAAATGCATAAATTGTGTTTCTAAGGTCCAATAATTATTTAACCAGGGTTCTTTGGGTGACGATCCAGAAAGCCTTATTCATTAAAGGACTAGGAGCGCAAGATTCATCAGAATCGGCAATGGATCATGACCATTGATGATCATTCAATTACTCTAACGACAACAATTTTTCTTCAGAGGATAGAGTAAGGAAAGGAGAAATTTTTACAGTAGAAGTGTGGGTAGAGATGAAGACAAACGTAAATAACACGGTTAAATAACAATGACAGTTAAAAGATTCACCGTGCCATGACAACAAAGGCATAAAAGGATTAAAGGATAAAAGATACAGATAAAGACAGAATCATAGTTTAAAAGACAAATTAAAGGTTAAATGACAAATCAAAAGAAAATCAACGAAGAAGACAAATCTGAATGATAAGGTCAATCATCTTTTACTTCTTCCAAACTTGATTTGGCCACCTATAGCCTAATTTTGATTTAATAAACTAACTCAATTAAATATGTCAGTCAGAGATATTTTTAGCATCTCAAAAGTTATTGTAAAAGTTAAAGTTAAAACCAAATAGATAAAAATATCTTAAAGTTTTCCCAGCAGTAAATTAGAAAGTTATTACTATAGTATGTCAGTCAGAGATATTTTGGCATTGGGCCTTGCATGGTCTTAATTTTCAACAACCATTTACTATATAGTAAATACAAATCTGCCACACTAGATTAGGGAAACCTCTTCATCTGCAATTAAATACTGCATGTATTGTTCATTATTATTGTTGGTTGGTTGGTTACTTGGTTAGCTGCTAGGCTAGATTTTGTTTAGACTCTGAGTTGCAGAGACTATTGCACTGGAGTATTGTAACTGTTTTGGACATCAATAATACAAGCACGTTCACAGGATTCTTGAGCTATGTTAATGGTGATTTTATCCCTATTTGCCAATGTTTTTCTTCTGTTTTCCATATTGTACATCATTTCTCTGATAGTAGAACAGAAATTTTAGATTAAGATATGTTGTTTTGGCACCTTAACTCTGTCTGTTACTATTATCTTAATTTTTTTCTTTTGTGGGGTCTAATTAAATAATTCAGGGGCATCCTGCCTTTTAGTTTCATCTAGCTTTTTGTCTTGAGGTTTACTTAGTAGAGTTTAGCTAAAGAATTTAGGGGTGTCCTAATCTTTGGTTTTTCTTAAACTATTATCTTAAAGGCCTTATTTTTAGTTTGATTAAATAATTCAGGGGTGTCCTGCTCTTTAGTTCTACTGAACTGTTATCTTGAATTCTTTCTTTGTCTAAAGGTAATAGCTAAATAATTCAGGGGTGTCCTACTCTTTAGGATTACTGGATTGTTGTCTTAAGGTTTTATTAGTAAATATTAATTAAAGAATTCAGGGGTGTCCTAATCTTTAGTTCCTCTTAAACAGTTATCTCAAAGGCTTTCTTGTTAAATTATAAGTTAAATGATTCTTTATTTCCCTTTAGTTTTACTGAATTCACAACTTATTGTCATCTCACTTTCATTTTATCTAAAAATATCCACTTGATATGGTTAGCTTTCCCTATGAAAACCCTTGAAGAGTTGATGTATAATTAAAGCCTTTTATGACTACATAACCCAATGGATTAAGCTTCCCACAGTTGATCTAGTTAACTAAAACAGACAAATAAAACAATCAATCAACCAAACAAAACAAACAAACCCCGAACTTCATAACTAGCCAAAAATCATAAGAAAATAAGCATAAAGATAAATCAGATAATCATAAACATAGAGAGAGCCCTCTCTAAGCCTAGGAAGGCTAGGTCCTGGACTCCAAAGTGGTTTGATGTGGTTCTCTGTAGATTTGTTTTTTCCAATCTTGTAAATCACGGGGAGCCAACAGGTAGGATGCATACAAAGCTGTTAGGTCCCTATATTACTAGTATAATCCCTTATTGTTGTTAGTTTAACCCCCTTATTTTTATTATTGTACCCCTATAACCCCCATATTGTTATTATTGTGCCCTTAAATTATTATTGTTAGGTCGGCTAGGATTACATTCTGGCCCCACTAGGATTACAATGTGACCCCATGGACTCCTATATATAGAAGGGAGGTTTTGTAATTTGTATCATCCAAAAAATTTTCATTAATGTAATATATTGGAGGTTGCTGCCTTGAAGTGGATTATTTTTAAGGTGTTGATATCTCTTTTCTTCTATTTTTGGAGCTGGTTTCACAACATTTGGTATCAGAGCTTTGAGATTCAAGGGTTTCACTGCTCCAAACATGTCAGCATGGAATTTTCGCTATAAATTTTTTTCTAAAAAGGTTAAGAATCTGAAATTTTTAGAGTGCGAAGCCACAATCTTGAGGAACATATTTGCAAAATTTCAAAGCTTGGTTCACAATATTTTTGGAGATATGATCTGTGCAAGTTAGCTCATTTTGCAGGCTCCTGAATTTAACCTAAACAGGTCATCGCGGTATTTTCAGAGTAACGTTTTTTCTACAAAGGTTCAGAAGATGAAAGTTTTAGAGTATGAAGCCGAAATCCTGAAGAATATCGTCACAAAATTTCAGATATTGGTTCGAAATATTTTCATAGATATGATCTGTGGAAGTTAGGCCTTTGTGAGGATTTTGAATTTCATCTCAAAGAGGTGATCGTGGGAAAATCTTGATAGCTCTCTCTCTGAGCATCAGATTGGAATGCTGTAAAAAGTGGCCGCAAGTACACAGATTTTAGTGTTTTTTCTATCAATTTCAGATTCAAAGGAGGAAATAGTGACACGTGGCAAGTCGTACAAGTTCGCTCTACTGAACCAGTCCAAAATTGGGTCATTGTGGGAGATTGGACATAACTTTGTCTTGAAGAATCCAAATCAGATCAGAACTGTGGAATTTGAAAGAAGCTTCAGAGGGCTACTACAGGGCTTAATTTCAAATATTGAGGATCCGCAATTATAGAGATAATTCAATTTTAATATCGAGCTCCTCAAAAGCAAGTAAAAGGTGCGTATTTTTTTTTTTCGAATTGCATAAGTCTTGTTTGAAGAATCAAGTTGAATTGATTCCAAGGGCATATTGTAGAATAGATATCAGTATTGGATTCTAAAATGGCCCCTAAAAAGAATTCAAAACCCATTAAGCCTTCAGAAGGCTCTACTATGACTCATGAAGACGAATAATGGCAACATGACATATCAAAATTACAAGAGCAAGTGCAACAAATTTCGCTCTCGCAAAGAACAACAAAAAATGAAATGGAAGTTTTGAAGAAAGGCATGGAAACTAAGATGGATGGTTTGAATAAAGGTGTGGAAGCTAAGATGAATGGTTTGGAAGCTAAGATGGATGGCATGGAAGCTAAGATGGATGACATGGAAGCTAAGATCGATGAAAAAATGAAAGACAACATGGAAAACATGAAGAAGGATCTAAAAGTAGACATCGAAGGTTTGGAAAAGTTGATACAAGAAATGTTTCCTAATGGTGAAAAGATAGTAGAGGAAATTCATGATGAGAACAAAATAAATGTTAATCGTGATTTCATAAACTCTAATGTTGGCGGGAAGAACCACCATATTCCAAAAATGGATATGAGGAAGTTTGATGGAAAGGATCCTGTAACATGGATACTACAGATGGAGCAATATTTTGATCTCCATAACGTGCAAAACACACAAAAGGTACGCATTGCAACTTTACATTTAGAACAAAATACATTTGTATGGTATCAATGGCTTTTCTCTCGTATAAAAATTGTCACTTGGTCAATTTTTACGGAGGAAATGATAGCACATTATGAGGATACAAAGAGCAACACCTTCTTTAGCCAATTGATAAATCTCAAACAAAAGGGTTTAATGGGGGAGCACATCGAGGACTTCCAAAAATTGAATATAAGGGTAACTGATATTCCAGAGGAACATAGGATTGATCTCTTCATAGGTACTTTAAAGGATAACATCCAACATGAAGTTCGCGTTTTGGAACCTGATTCATTGGAGAAGGCATTCAGGTTGGCCAAAAAAATTGAATGTAAAATTATGGCGACAAGGAAGCCTACCACTCACTTCTATAAAGAGGTAAGTGTTGCTAATCCTAGATTTGCACAACCTACAAGGTTGACACCACAACAATTGGAAGAAAAAAGAGCAAAAGGGCTTTGCTACAGTTGTGATAGAAAATACACTAAAGGTCATAAGTGTGCTGAGAAGAAATTATTTTACATAGATTGTGAAGAGGAAGAAGAAAATGAACAATAATCTTCAAAAGAAGAGGATATACACCACCAACCAACCCTAGAAGAGGAAGAAATGTGTCCGACCATATCGTGTAATGCATTGGCAGGAATTACTACTCCTCAAAATCTCAAGATAGAAAGACATATCAAGAAGAAAAAGGTAATAGTGTTGATTGATTCAGGGAGTACCCATAATTTTATTCATTGTAAGGTAGACAAGGAATCAAATTGTTTCCTATACCCAGCACCAGATGTCAAGTGATGGTTGCAAATGGAGGAACTATAAATTTCTCTAGAAAATGCTATAATATCAAGCTAACCATGGGGGAATATGTATTGAATAGTCCAATGCTTTCCATTCCTATGGGAGGTGTTGATGTTGTACTAGGAGTACAATGGTTATAATCTTTGGGGACAGTAGCTTGTAGTTTTCAAGAAATTTTCTTGAAATTTTTTTTAGAAGGAAAGGAAGTCGAATTACAGGGTATTGCAGGGAAGCCGGGAAAGATAAAGCTTCTAAAGAAAGAAAAACGAGGCGTAATTGCACAATTATGCTCACTAGAAGTTCCAACACCAAAATCATCTATTTCTTCAGATCTCCAAAAAGTCTTGGACAATCATTCCAAGGTGTTTGAAACTCCCAAAGGACTCCCACCTATTTGTGATCATGATCATGCTATTCATTTGATTCCTGTTGAGCCCTAGAATTGCCTTCTCTTTTACAAACCTTCACTTCATTTCATCATTCTTTTATCACTTCATAAGCCTAAAATCAATGAAGAATGATTAGGATTGCTTAAAGGTTACATGAAATTGATTAACATATTGTATTTTCATGGTTTTGTTGTTTTAATAATTTTCTGCAAAATAGCTACAGAATACAGACGTTCCGTAGCCGATCACGTGTTCCACAGTTATTTTAGTGTTTAAATGGGTTACAAGTGTCGTCTCAAAGAAAAGCACATATGGGCGAATTCCAGACTTCATCCACATCATTCCTTACTCCCTACAAAGTCTGAGCACAATTTTATAGGTGGTTATGCACGTGGGAAACCAAAACCAAGAGGTAGACTTCTACCGGGACATGAACTCTACAACTGTCTGCAGCAAAGTACGAGACCTTCAATAAGAGTTTTAATTTGATTAGAAGTGGGAAAGACACTTATCCCTGTTTTTCTCAAAAGTAGTTATGTAATTTCATTATAAGTGTGACTCGGGAGACCGAGAAAAGAAGGTTAGATTTTGTGTTTGATTGCTAGATTTCAGAAGTCCGAAAACACTTTGTTTTGAAGTAATTTCTCTTTTAATGAAAGAAGTACCATTTTATTAAAAGGCTGAGTCAATCTTGAAGTAGATTTTGCATGCTACTCTGGTGGTAGAGGGCCCCTGCTACCTAAGCAGCTTTGTTCATACGGCTTAGATAAGTATTTTAGTCTCGTTTTTCATTTCTAGCTTAAGCAGGTTTCTGAAGTTATGTTTCATACTTGTTTACATTAATCATCACAGCTAGACTTACTCTTACAAACTCTTCCAAAATATCATCACGATGAATAAGGCATAGCTGTGGTGTTGTAGATTTTATTTGCATTTCCTTTCGAATTTTATGATTTATTCTTGTTTACACTAAGTGTCATAGTTGGTCTTACTCCTACAAACTCTTCCAAAACATCATTAACAATGACTAAGAAATAGCTGTGGTATCTTAGATCCTAGTCGTATTTTCTTTCAAATATTATGTTTATGTTCAATTGCATAGAATAATACAGCCAGACTTGTTTTACAAACTCTTCCAAAATATCATTCATATTGAAATGAGATGGGCTATAGAATTCCATAGACTAGCTGCATGTTAATTTAGTAACAACACTCCGGAGGTTGATTGCATTTAGTTCAGCTCTATCACTACATTTCAAGTTTGATAATGGCATTCTAGTTTAACTATGTTCACTGTACTTCAAGTAGATTAGTAGCACTTTAGTTCAATCTCAGTTCATTTTGTTCAAGAAAATATTAATGGCATTTTAGTTTAGTTGTAGTCACTGTATTTTAAGATTGATAGACCACATTATAGCCTAGTGTTATCCATTGTATTTCAAGTAGTACTAGTTGACAAAAATTAGTCTCTTGGCCTTCATTATTTACAACTTGCTTTTGTTCTGAATTTATATTGATACATCATCACATGAACAGGGGTCAGTAATATCAGTTTAAGGCTTGGATTATTCTGCAAATCTTTTACAAATTCACCTATAGCCTTTTTCCCAAACATTATTCTAGAAAATCTCTAAACTTCTGAATAAGGCCTAGTAGTGATAAGTCAAGTTGCAGAATAAGGTAACTTCAGCATCATAGGTTAATCTAGAATAGAAACCTTACTGTGTTACAAATAATCATTTTTTTTGTAATATTGTGAGTTGATTGTTTATTTAGGAGAACTTCATTTACACTTAACTTGTCCATTTCTCAAGCTCTTCCAACACATCTTTAATGAATGAATTGGATAAGTTCAAGCTCATGTTGTGATTTATTTGCTTGTAATGAAGTCATTATCAAGCTTTGCATTTGTTGTTTGCCATCCATAGTTTAGGCTTTGTTCTGTTTTAATATAACAATTAGCTTCTTTTCACCAACACTTAGTTCTTTCCCTTTTCAAACATAAAACCATAAAACCAAAAACATCATAAAACACTAAACACAACGTAATGAGAAACAAATACCTAGGCACATATAGTGCACCACACTTCAACAGTTTACTAGCCCTGGTTGACAATTAATGAACTCAATTTAGGGACACTAAGTTGAGCACAAACATTTTGGCGCCGTTGCCGGGGAAGTGTAACTAGGTAACCTTATTTCTTACATCCAAAAAAAAAAAAAAAAAAAACTTCAATCACCTACCACACCCACTATATCATGTGGTGTAGTAAGAGCCACACATCCACATCATGAATTCATATTTTTGCAGGTAGAAGAAGAGGTGACAAAGGAGGTTGAAGAAATGGATGGAGATGATGACAATGAGGAAGATCCTTTTGGATTTCCCATTCAAGAAACTGATATCAATGTTCAAATGAAGAACATCCATCCATCTGTACTTCCTAACTTCAAAGGTATGAGATCAGAAGACCCGGAAACCTTTCTTTTTGAATTTGAAATAATTTTTAGATCTTATGGCTACTCATTGCACATGCAAAAATTGAATTTGTTTCCGGCAACATTGAAGGATAGAGCTCTTAGATGGTTCATGACTTTAGGAACAAATTATATAAGGACATGGGATGATATGAAAAGAGTATTTTTGGAAAAATATAAAGGTTATTGCATGCACCATGACCTTAGAAATGAAGCCTTTAAGATGAACCAAAAAGAGGATGAAAGCCTAGAAGATTTAGTGGAGAGATTTACTTATAATATCAAAAGATCTAAATTGCATAATTTAGGATCAGATGCATTAAAAACTCTCCTACTAAATGCTATAAAGGATGAATGGATTGATCTTCTTAATCTTATGGGAAAAGGAGATGTCTATCAATTGCCATTTTAAGAAATTTGTGAACTATGCAAGAACATGTCAAGAGGAAAAGCAAAGTGTGTAAGATCCCCTCAAGATCCATTTATGGCAAGAGTAAGTAAGCCAGCATCAAGATTGGTAAGTCAAACTGAACCTAACAATTTGCTAAACATTCTTGGTAATTTATATGAACAAACTAACATGCTAAGAATGCAAAACAAGAAAAAAGTTGCTTCATTTATATTTTGCCCTAAATGTAGAAAGAAACATACTTTGCATGAATGTCCACTTGATAAGATTAAAATGTGTAAAATTTGTGCAGGATCACATACTACTGAAGATTTCCCATCATTACCTGGGTTGAAGGCAATTTACCAGAAGGATAATGGAGAAAATCAAGCACAAGAGTAACTTTGTTATGTAGCTCCAAGAGGACTATGGCAGCCTCATCAACCCAATATGATGCAATATCCTTATGCACAGTTTCAAGGTTATGCACAACAACCTCAAGGTAATTGGAAAACACCCTTTCCTTGGCAACCTTGGCCATCTCAATCCCAACCTCAAAACCAATCTTGGCAAAAAAGTTGGCAAAGGCCCTATAAAGGAAATCCACCATATCCTCAATCTTTCCCTCTCTATGCTCAATACCATCATCAATGTTATTCATACCATTCGCCTCCACCACAACATCAATATCACCCTCATTTGACCTCAATTCAACCTTTCCCATTACCATCCACACAAACACCCCAAAGATTCCCCACTCCACTACCTGCACAACCATCTCATATCCCCAAAAATAAAACACCTCAATCAACTTACAACTCTGAGGTATTGAAAAATAATTCACCAGCTATCATTGAAGAACAACAACCAGAAGAAGAAGACTCAGATAAGGTCCAAGAATCATGGATGTCTATTGATAAAGAGAAGTTATTGGAACTAGAGATTGAAAAGTCTCATGCATGCCTATCACCAGATTCTATGAATGAAGATCACATCTCCAAAGACTTACATTTCATGATAGAGGAAAGACAAGGAAGACAAGATTACATTGAATCTTGGTTCAAGTTAGTCATTGGATCCCAATGCTCAATTATTCAATATCTTCTGACATCATCTAAATCAAGACAGTTGGCATCTCATATACTGGTACATATCAAAGAGTATCTATCAAACCTGCATATGAGTTTATCTATCATCTTGTTACAGACATGGTTCCATTGGAAGTATTCATATACTTGAACAAGATTTTCTTTTTCAAGTAGAGTAGGACATAAAAAAAAAAAAAAAGTAAAGAGAAAAATAAGTCCTATTGTGAAAACCAGCTTGTTGGCGCAATTGGACATGAGCTTTGCTTGAAAACCAGGCAACTGGCGAGAAAAGTTCACAATAAGTTCTACAATTTCATGATGGTTTCAATCTTTCATGGTTCTTCAAATCATTTTTGGTTCTATGCTCGAGTTGGATGATGTGGAATTCCTTAAGGTCCACCTTCCAACAGATCTTGTCCCATCGACCTCAACACTTTATCTGGGATCAAGATTAGAGATTATTTGAAGTGCCTTGGAGCTTGCATTCATCAATGGCAAGCCTCCTCATTGATAACAATGGGAATACAACAATGTCTTTTGATTGTCAAATCTTGCAGGCGACTCGACTTCGACACATTCATTCGTCCCTATCAAAATGCACTGAGGTACCTTGACACTCATTTACATTATCAGTGATTTGTCTCGCATTGGTTAACGATTTTCATTATTGATCGGTAATCCAACGATTTCTTCCCATGCTCGACTTCGACACATTTATTCGCATGGTAAGAATTGTACCATGAATGTTGGCTTTGATGAAGACTAATGGTTTTATGGAATCAACAACAACTTGCAGTAGTACATTTTTTTAGTTTCTTGTAGCAGCATGTTCATATTTTTGTCAATTCAATAACAGCTACAGAAAGTGGCAGTTTCTGCAGCTATTGTTGTAGCAGCCTGTTTTTGTTTTTTTGCAACTTTTTCCAGAAGGCAGTTTTGGCGCAAATATTGCAAGAGATTGAAGCAGAAATAAAAAATTATGAGCTTATGGGTTTTCTCAGAATATGATAAATTGAGTAAGACGTGGACAAAATTTGAAAAAAAAACAATTTTTAAGGGCATTTCAAAAGGGTTTTTCAGGCAGATTTTCATTTTTCAGCATTATGGACAGATTAGGACAGATTTCAGTATTTTTGCACAGCAGCACCTTTTCTTCATCAAAATGAAATTCTGAAAGCATGTGGCATTAGAAAAGGTAAAAATACACAGTTTCCCTTTTGAATCACTCAATTTGGCTTTAAAATGAGCTCGTGGCGTACTTTTTTTGTTGCAACATTGGGCAAAATGAAGGGTGAAACAGGGCAGAAACTGATTTTATCATAACTTTCAAACCGTGCATCTGTTGGTCCTGAAATTTTTATGGTAAATGCATTGAGGTAGGGTGAATAAACCCAAAATATTTCAGAAAATTTCAGTCTGTATTCTTCAAGAAATTAGCTACTTTCACCTACAGCCATTTCTCATTTTTTGGGAGATCCGTGCAACCAATGGTAGAGATCTTTTTGTCGGAATATGCATAATAATATTGGTAACAACCTCAAAAAATTTCAGGGAATTCTGATGTACCATTGGAGAGAAATTGCAAAATTTATTTCATTTTGCAATTCCACTCCATCTCACTCCACTTTCACTCCATCTCACGCCATTTTCATTTCATTTCACAAGTCCTATTCCACTTTCACTCCATTGCATTTCACATCCATCTTCCATAGTCATACTTCATTTCTTTTTATAGATTGCATGTTGCAGCCACATCTTATTCAGTAGTTCTGACACAATTGTACAGCCTACAAAGAGATGATGATTACAGGAAATTGAAGGATTCTGTTTTGAAGACCAATATGCTAAAAGAGGACCAAAGGAACAACATCAAGCACAGCAATTAACAAGGTCAAAAATTCTGAGGTAAATTGTGAAAATTATTTTAATAGCAAAAATTTAAAACATGAAATAGATACAATGTGTATAATCATATGTTTCCTAAAACAACCTATCATTCGAATTGATTAACATATCTTGGCCATATCCCTTATCCAACATTCCAATCTACTATTCCACATCTCCTTAAGATTGTATCATTCACTTATTTCACCACAAGTTCATCATAAATTCTCCATCAGATCCATAGCCACTTCATTTACCCTTTTAGCTTAATTACCTCCATCCATTCACCTCCATTACACTTTGCAGCCAATCCATCTCTAAGTGCAGAAAGGTAATTCTAAGGGTGAAGCATCATTCTTCAACTAATCCATCTTCAGACACAGAGATGCAGTTTCAAAAATAAAGCATTAGACTCTGTAGTCAATCTAGCTTCAAGCATAGAAAAGTAATTCTGAAAGGAAGATAATCTGCACAGAGGAGGAATGTGGCTAATTGTCAGGACAGAACCAGTTGGAGTCAAGTATTTGGAAGGATATCCTCAAGTCAAGAAGCTACTACAACAAACAGGGAGGTTAAATTTTATAGATAAATTTGATGGCTTCCATAAGGAGATTACAAAATCTTTTGCCAAATCTTTTGATGAAGCAGAAGAAGAAAAACTGACATGGTTATTGAAAATAAACTTGACACTCCACTACAAGAGGAAGATGAAGAACTAATTTCTGAAAAGTTAACAGAGATTAGAAAATAGATTAGGGCCAAAAGAAGCAGAAAGATAAGGTTGGATGTTCTAACAGAGGTTTCAGAGCAAATGGAATAAGCTTTGATGAAATTGCATGAGGACATGCAATAGTTTTGCAGTGGGGGTATGTTGAGCTCTAGAATTGCCTTCTCTTTTACAAACCTTCACTTCATTCCATCATTCTTTTATCACTTCATAAGCCTAAAATCAATGAAGAATGATTAGGATTTCTTAAAGGTTACATGCAATTGATTAACATATTGTATTTTCATGATTTTTGTTGTTTTAATAATTTTCTGCAAAATAGCTACAGAATACAGACGTTCCGTAGCCGATCACGCGTTCCGCAGCTATTTTAGAGTTTAAATGGGTTACAGGTGTCGTTTGAAGGAAAAACGCATATGGGAAAATTCTACAGCACTCCCTCATCATTTGTTGATCTCCACCTGAGCACAATTCTACAGGTGGTTATGCACGTGGGAAACCAAAACCAAGAGGTAGACTTCTACCGGGACACGAACTCTACAACTGTCTGCAGCAAAGTACGAGACCTTCAATAAGAGTTTTAATTTGATTAGAAGTGGGAAAGACACTTATCCCTTTTTTTCTCAAAAGTAGTTATGTAATTTCATTATAAGTGTGACTCAGGAGACCGAGAAAAGAAGGTTAGATTTTGTGTTTGATTGCTAGATTTCAGAAGTCTAAAAACACTCTGTTTTGAAGTAATTTCTCTTTTAATGAAAGAAGTACCATTTTATTAAAAGGCTGAGTCAATCTTGAAGTAGATTTTGTGTGCTACTCTAGTGGTAGAGGGCCCCTGCTACCTGAGCAGCTTTGTTCATACGGCTTAGATAAATATTTTAGTATCGTTTTTCATCTCTAGCTTAAGCAGGTTTCTGAAGTTATGTTTCATACTTGTTTACATTAATCATCACAGCTAGACTTACTCTTAAAAACTCTTCCAAAATATCATCACGATGAATAAGGCATAGCTGTGGTGTTGTAGATTTTATTTGCATTTCCTTTCGAATTTTATGATTTATGCTTGTTTACACTAAGTGTCATAGCTGGTCTTACTCCTACAAACTCTTCCAAAACATCATTAACAATGAATAAGAAACAGTTGTGGTATCTTAGATCCTAGTCGTACTTGCTTTCAAATCTTATGTTTATGTTCAATTGCATAGAATAATACAGCCAGACTTGTTTTACAAACTCTTCCAAAATATCATTCATATTGAAACGAGATGGGCTGTAGAATTCCATAGACTAGCTGCATGTTAATTTAGTAACAACACTCTGGAGGTTGATTGCATTTAGTTCAACTCTGTCACTACATTTCCAGTTTGATAATGGCATTTTAGTTTAACTATGTTCACTATACTTCAAGTAGATTAGAAGCACTCTAGTTCAGTCTCAGTTCATTTTGTTTCAAGAAAAGATTAATGGCATTCTAGTTTAAGTTGTAGTCACTGTATTTTAAGATTGATAGACCGCTTTCTAGCCTAGGTTATCCATTGTATTTCAAGTAGTATTAGTTGTCAAAATTAGTCTCTCGGCCTTCATTATTTACAAACTTACTTTTGTTCTGAATCTATATTGATACATCATCAAATGAACAGGGGTCAGTCATATTAGTTTAAGGCTTTGATCACTCTGCAAATCTTTTACAAACTCACTTATAGCCTTTTTCCCAAGCATCATTTTAGAAAATCTCAAAACTTATGAATAAGGCCTAGAAGCGATAAGTCAAGTTGCAGAATAGGGTAACTTCAACATCATAGGTTAATCTAGAATAGAAACCTTACTGTGTTACAAATAATCATTTTGTAATATTGTGAGTTGATTGTTTATTTAGGAGAACTTCATTTACACTTAACTTGTCCATTTCTCAAGCTCTTCCAACACATCTTTAATGAATGAATTGGATAATTTCAAGCTCATGTTGTGATTTATTTCCTTGCAATGAAGTCATTATCAAGCTTTGCATTTGTTGTTTGTCATCCATAGTTTAGGCTTTGTTCTGTTTTAAATAACCAATAGCTTCTTTTCACCATCACTTAGTTATTTCCTTTTTCAAACATAAAACCATAAAACCAAAAACATCATAAAACACTAAACACAATGTAGTGAGAAACAAATACCTAGGCACATATAGTGCACCACACTTCAGCAGTTTACTAGCCCTGGTTGACAATTAATGAAATCAATTTAGGGACACTAAGTTGAGCACAAACATTTTGGCGCCGTTGTCGGGGAAGTGTAACTAGGTAACCTTATTTCTTACATCCAAAAACAAAAAACAAAAAAAAAACAAAAACTTCAATCACCTACCACACCCACTATATCATGTGGTGCAGTAAGAGCCACACATCCACATCATGAATTCATATTTTTGCAGGTAGAAGAAGAGGTGACAAAGGAGGTTGAAGAAATGGATGGAGATGATGACAATGAGGAAGATACTTTTGGATTTCCCATTCAAGAAACTGATATCAATGTTCAAATGAAGAACATCCATCCATCTGTACTTCCTAACTTCAAAGGTATGAGATCAGAAGACTCGGAAACCTTTCTTTTTTAATTTGAAATAATTTGTAGATCTTATGGTTACTCATTGCACATGCAAAAATTGAATTTGTTTCCGGCAACAGTGAAGGATAGAGCTCTTAGATGGTTCATGACTTTAGGAACAAATTCTATAAGGACATGGGATGATATGAAAAGAGTATTTTTGGAAAAATATAAAGGTTATTGCATGCACCATGACCTTATAAATGAAGTCTTTAAGATGAACCAAAAAGAGGATGAAAGCCTAGAAGATTTAGTGGAGATATTTACTTATAATATCAAAAGATATAAATTGCATAATTTAGGATTAGATGCATTAAAAACTCTCCTACTAAATGCTATAAAGGATGAATGGATTGATCTTCTTAATCTTATGGGAAAAGGAGATGTCTATCAATTGCCATTTCAAGAAATTTGTGAACTATGCAAGAACATATCAAGAGGAAAAGCAAAGTGTGTAAGATCCCCTCAAGATCCATTTATGGCAAGAGTAAGTAAGCCAGCATCAAGATTGGTAATTCAAGCTGAACGTAACAATTTGCTAAACATTCTTGGTAATTTATATGAAAAAACTGACATGCTAAGAATGCAAAACAAGCAAAAAGTTGCTTCATTTATATTTTTCCCTAAATGTAGAAAGAAACATACTTTGTATGAATGTCCACTTGATAACATTAAAATGTGTAAAATTTGTGCAGGATCACATACTACTGAAGATTTCCCATCATTACCTGGGTTGAAGGCAATTTACCAGAAGGATAATGGAGAAAATCAAGCACAAGAGCAACTTTGTTATGTAGCTCCAAGAGGACTATGGCAGCCTCATCAACCCAATATGATGCAATATCCTTATGCACAGTTTCAAGGTTATGCACAACAACCTCAAGGTAATTGGAAAACACCCTTGCCTTGGGAACCTTGGCCATCTCAATCCCAACCTCAAAACCAATCTTGGCAACAAAGTTTGCAAAGCCCCTATAAAGGCAATCCACCATATCCTAAATCTTTCCCTCTCTATCCTCAATACCATCATCAATGTTATTCATACCATTCGCCTCCACCACAACATCAAAATCACCCTCATTTGACCTCAATTCAACCTTTCCCATTATCATCCACACAAGCACCCCAAAAATTCATTCCCACTCCACTACCTCCACAACCATTTCATATCCCCAACAATAAAACACCTCAATCAACTTACAATTTTGAGGTAGTGCAAAATGATTCACTAGCTATCATTGAAGAACAACAACCAGAAGAAGAAGACTCAGATAAGGTTCAAGAATCATGGATGTCTGTTGATAAAGAGAATTTATTAGAACCAGAGATTGAAAAGTCTCATGCATGCCTATCACCAGATTCTATGAATGAAGATCATATCTTCGAAGACTTGCATTTCATGATAGAGGAAAGACAAGGAAGACAAGATTACATTGAATCTTGGTTCAATTCAGTCATCGGATCCCAACGCTCAATTATTCAATATCTTCTGACATCATCTAAATCAAGACAGTTGGCATCTCATATACTGGTACATATCAAAGAGTATCTTTCAAACCTGCATGTGATTTTATCTATCATCTTGTTACAGACATGGTTACATTGGAAGTATTCATATACTTGAACAAGATTTTCTTTTTCAAGTAGAGTAGGACATAAAAAATTTAAAAAAAAGAGAAAAATAAGTCGTATTGTGAAAACTAGCTTGCTGGCGCAATTGGACATGAGCTTTGCTTGAAAACCAGGCAACTGGGGAGAAAAGTTCACAATAAGTTTTGCAATTTCATGATGGTTTCAATCTTTCATGGTTCTTCAAATCATTTTTGGTTCTATGCTCGAGTTGGATGATGTGGAATTCCTTAAGGTCCACCTTCCAATAGATCTTGTCCCATCGACCTCAACACTTTATCTGGGATCAAGATTAGAGATTATTTGAAGTGCCTTGGAGCTTGCATTCATCAATGGCAAGCCTCCTCGTTGATAACAATGGGAATACAACAATGTCTCTTGATTGTCAAATCTTGCAGGCGACTCGACTTCGACACATTCATTCGTCCCTATCAAGATGCACTGAGGTACCTTGACACTCATTTACATTATCGGTGAGTTGTCTCGCATTGGTTAACGATTTTCATTATTGATCGGTAATCCAATGATTTCTTCCCATGCTCGACTTCGACACATTTATTTGCATGGTTATAATTGTACCATGAATGTTGGCTTTGATGAAGACTAACGGTTTTATGGAATCAACAACAACTTGCAGTATTACATTTTATTATTTTCTTGTAGCAGCATGTTCATCTTTTTTTCAATTCAATAACAGCTGCAGAAAGTGGCAGTTTCTGCAGCTATTGTTGTAGCAGCCTGTTTTTGTTTTTTTGCAACTTTTTCCAGAAGGGAGTTTTGGCGCAAATATTGCAAGAGATTGAAGCAGAAATAAAAAATTCTGAGCTTCTGGGTTTTCTCAGAATATGATAAATTGAGTAATATGTGGACATAATTTGAAAAAAAATAATTTTTAAGAGCATTTCAGAAGGGTTTTTCAGGCAGATTTTCATTTTTCAGCATTATGGACAGATTAGGACAGATTTCAGTATTTTTGCACAGCAGCGTCTTTTCTTCATCAAAATGAAATTCTGAAAGCATTTGGCATTAGAAAAGGTAAAAATACACAGTTTCCCTTTTGAATCACTCAATTCGGCTTTAAAATGAGTTCGTGGCGTACTTTTTTTGTTGCAACATTGGGCAAAATGAAGGGTGAAACAGGGCAGAAATTGATTTTATCATAACTTTCAAACCGTGCATCCATTGGTCCTGAAATTTTTATGGTAAATGCATTGAGGTAGGGTGAATAAACACATAATATTTCAGAAAATTTTAGTGTGTATTCTTCAAGAAATTATCCACTTTCACCTACAGTCATTTCTCATTTTTTGGGAGATCCGTGCAACCAATGGTAGAGATTTTTCGTCGGAAGATACATAATAATATTGGTAACAACCTCAGAAAATTTCAGGGAAGTCTGATGTACCATTTGAGAGAAATTTCAAAATTTATTTCATTCTGCAATTCCACTCCATCTCACTCCACTTTCACTCCATCTCACGCCATTTTCATTTCATTTCACAAGTCCTATTCCACTTTCACTCCATTGCATTTCACATCCATCTTCCATAGTCATACTTCATTTCTTTTTGCAGATTGCATGTTGCAGCCACATCTTATTCAGTAGTTCTGACACAATTGTACAACCTACAAAGAGATGATGATTACAGGAAATTGAAGGATTCTGTTTTGAAGACCAATATGATAAAAGAGGACCAAAGGAACAACATCAAGCACAGCAATTAACAAGGTCAAAAATTCTGATGTAAATTGTGAAAATTATTTTAATAGCAAAAAGTTAAAACATGAAATAGATACAATGTGTATAATCATATGTTTCCTAAAACAACCTATCATTCGAATTGATTAACATATCTTGGCCATATCCCTTATCCAACATTCCAACTTACTATTCCACATCTCCTTAAGATTGTATCATTCACTTATTTCACCACAAGTTCATCATAAATTCTCCATCAGATCCATAGCCACTTCATTTTCCCTTATAGCTTAATTACCTCCATCCATTCACCTCCATTACACTTTGCAGCCAATCCATCTCTAAGTGCAGAAAGGTAATTCTAAGGGTGAAGCATCATTCTTCAACTAATCCATCTTCAGACACAAAGATTCAGTTTCAAAAATAAAGCATTAGACTCTGTAGTCAATCTAGCTTCAAGCATAGAAAAATAATTCTGAAAGGAAGATAATCTGCACAGAGGAGGAATGTGGCTAATTGTCAGGACAGAACCAGTTGGAGTCAAGTATTTGGAAGGATATCCACAAGTCAAGGAGCTACTACAACAAGCAGGGAAGTTAAATTTTATAGAGAAATTTGATGGCTTCCATAAGGAGATTACAAAATATTTTGCCAAATATTTTGATGAAGCAAAAGAAGAAAAACTGACATGGTTATTGAAAATAAACTTGACACTCCACTACAAGAGGAAGATGAAGAACTAATTTCTGAAAAGTTAACAGAGATTAGAAAATAGATTAGGGCCAAAAGAAGCAGAAAGATAAGGTTGGATGTTTTAACAGAGGTTTTAGAGCACATGGAATAAGTTTTGATGAAATTGCATGAGGACATGCAATAGTCTTGCAGTGGGGGTATGTTGAGCCCTAGAATTGCCTTCTCTTTTACAAACCTTCACTTCATTTCATCATTTTTTTATCACTTCATAAGCCTAAAATCAATGAATAATGATTAGGATTGCTTAAAGGTTACATGCAATTGATTAACATATTGTATTTTCATGGTTTTTGTTGTTTTAATAATTTTCTGCAAAATAGCTATAGAATACAGACGTTACGTAGCCGATCACGCGTTCCGTAGCTATTTTAGTGTTTAAATGGGTTACATGTGTCGTCTCAAAGAAAATCGCATATGGGCGAATTCCATACTTCATCCATATAATTCCTTGCTTCCTACAAAGTCTGAGCACAATTCTACAGGTGGTTATGCATGTGGGAAACCAAAACCAAGAGGTAGACTTCTACCGGGACACGAACTCTACAACTATCTGCAGCAAAGTACGAGACCTTCAATAAGAGTTTTAATTTTATTAGAAGTGGGAAAGACACTTATCCCTGTTTTTCTCAAAAGTAGTTATGTAATTTCATTATAAGTGTGACTCGGGAGACCGAGAAGAAAAGGTGAGACTTTTTGTTTGATTGCTAGATTTCAAAAGTCTGAAAACACTCTGTTTTGAAGTAATTCCTCTTTTAATGAAAGAAGTACCATTTTATTAAAAGGCTGAGTCAATCTTGAAGTAGATTTTGCGTGCCACTCTGGTGATAGAGGGCCCCTGCTACCTGAGCAGCTTTTTTCATACGGCTTTGATAAGTATTTTAGTCTTGTTTTTCATTTCTAGCTTAAGCAGGTTTCTAAACTTTATGTTTCATGCTTGTTTAAATTAATCATCACAGCTAGACTTACTCTTATAAACTCTTCCAAAATATCATCACGATGAATAAGGCATAGCTGTGGTGTTGTAGATTTTAGTTGCATTTCCTTTCGAATTTTATGATTTCTGCTTGTTTACACTAAGTGTCATAGCCGGTCTTACTCCTACAAACTCTTCCAAAACATCATTAACAATGAATAAGAAACAGCTGTGGTATCTTAGATCCTAGTCGTATTTGCTTTCAAATCTTATGTTTATGTTCAATTGCATAGAATAATACAGCCAGACTTGTTTTACAAACTCTTCCAAAATATCATTCATATTGAAATGAGATGGGCTGTAGAATTCCATAGACTAGGTGCATGTTAATTTAGTAACAACACTCTGGAGGTTGATTGCATTTAGTTCAGCTCTGTCACTACATTTCAAGTTTGATAATGGCATTCTAGTTTAACTCTGTTCACTGTACTTCAAGTAGATTAGTAGCACTTTAGTTCAATCTCAGTTCATTTTGTTCAAGAAAATATTAATGGAATTTTAGTTTAGTTGTAGTCACTGTATTTTAAGATTGATAGACCGCATTCTAGCCTAGTGTTATCCATTGTATTTCAAGTAGTACTAGTTGACAAAAATTAGTCTATCGGCCTTCATTATTTACAACTTGCTTTTGTTCTAAATTTATATTGATACATCATCACATGAACAGGGGCCATTAATATCAGTTTAAGGCTTGGATTATTCTGCAAATCTTTTACAAATTCACCTATAGCCTTTTTCCCAAACATTATTCTAGAAAATCTCTAAACTTTTGAATAAGGCCTAGTAGTGATAAGTCAAGTTGCAGAATAGGGTAACTTCAGCATCATAGGTTAATCTAGAATAGAAACCTTACTGTATTACAAATAATCATTTTTTGTAATATTGTGAGTTGATTGTTTATTTAGGAGAACTTCATTTACACTTAACTTGTCCATTTCTCAAGCTCTTCCAACACATCTTTAATGAATGAATTGGATAAGTTCAAGCTCATGTTGTGATTTATTTCCTTACAATGAAGTCATTATCAAGCTTTGCATTTGTTGTTTGTCATCCATAGTTTAGGCTTTGTTATGTTTTAAATAACCAATAGCTTCTTTTCACCAGCACTTAGTTCTTTCCTTTTTCAAACATAAAACCATAAAACCAAAAACATCATAAAACACTAAACACAACGTAGTGAGAAACAAATACCTAGGCACATATAGCGCACTGTACTTCGCCAGCTTTGATTAGCCCGGGTTGGACAATTAATGAACTCCAATTTAGGAGAATGGCTGAGCACAAACAATTGCATAAGTTCCTCCAAACATCAAGCCTTATAGATATCCTTATGTCCACAAAACCCAGCTAAATTAAACGATAGATTGCAAATAAATGTTAGAGGCCGGTATAATTCAACCTAGTCAAAGTTCTTTCTCTGCTCCTGTAGTATTGGTACACAAGAAGGATGGATCATGGCGAATGTGTCCGGATTATAGGGAGCTCAATAAGCTTACCATTAAAGATAAATTTCCCATTCCTGTGATTGATGAATTATTGGATGAATTACATGGAGAAATTTATTTTACCAAGTTGGATCTTCGTTCAGGATATCATCAAATTAGAATGAAGACTGAAGATATTCCAAAAATAACATTTCGAACTCATGAAGGTCATTATGAATTTTTGGTCATGCCTTTTGGCCTTACCAATGCACCTTCTACATTTCAAGGGATGATGAATTCCATTTTCAAACCCTTCCTTAGAAAATTTGTGCTAGTATTTTTTGATGATATACTAATCTACAACAGGTCTTGGAAGGATCATGTTGAACATGTTGACAGGGTGCTCAAACTATTGCAGGAGAAACAATTATATGCAAAAACATCCAAATGTTTCTTTGGAGTGCAAGAGGTGGAATATCTAGGTCATATTGTATCTCACGAGGGTGTTAAGGTAGACCCTAACAAAATTAAAGCCATTAAAGAATGGAAATTCCCCACAACCATAAAGCAGTTGCGAGGATTTCTCGGGTTAACAGGGTATTATCACAAGTTTGTTAATAATTATGGGAGAATAGTAGCACCTCTAACAACATTATTGAAGAAAGATGCATTTTCATGGACTCCTGAAGTAACTAAGGCCTTTGAACATCTTAAAGAGGCAATGTGCCTAGCACCAGTCTTAGCTACGCCAAACTTCACAAAAACCTTTATTGTGGAATGTGATGCCTCAGGAAATGGAATTGGTGCAGTTTTAATGCAGGAAGGAAGACCCATTGCTTTTGAAAGTCGTCCAATCAAAGGAAAGTATTTACAGAAACCTATTTATGAGAAGGAAATGTTAGCAATACTGCATGCACTAAAGAAATGGAGAACTTACCTAATGGGAAGACACTTCAAGGTAAAAACTGATCATGATAGTCTTAAACACTTTTTGGAACAAAAACTATCTTCAGAAGAGCAGCAAAAATGGGTCACAAAGATGTTGGGTTATGACTTTGAAATAATCTACAAAAAAGGAAAGCTTAATGTTGTTGCAGATGCACTCTCAAGAAAGAATGAAGAGGTGGAAGCATTGCTTTGTGCCATATCTATTATCCAACCAGATTGGATAACTGAAGCAAGAGATGAATGGAAGAAGGACAAAGATGTATGGATACTCATTCAAAAGTTGCAGCAAGATCCTAGTACATCTGATACATTTAGTTGGAAAAATGATTCCTTATGGCACAAAGATCGCTTATATCTTTGTAAGAATTCCCAACTAAAACAAAAGATTCTTCTGGAATTGCACACTTCTCCTTTAGGAGGACACTCAGGATTTTTAAAAACTTACCACAAGGTGAAGAAAGAATTTTTTTGGGATGGCCTTAAATCTTATATTCAAAATTTTGTGGTGGAATGTTTGGTTTGCCAGCAGAATAAAGTTGAGACAATTAAGACCCCGGGTCTTCTACAACCTTTATCCATTCCAAGTCAATGTTGGGAGGAGATTTCAATGGATTTTATCACAGGTTTACCGAAGTCCGAAGGAAAGAGTGTCATCATGGTGGTAGTTGATAGACTTACCAAGTATGCACACTTTTGTGCATTATCTCATCCATTTAAAGCAAGTACAGTTGCTACTACATTTATGGACACAATTCAAAAGCTACATGGAAACCCAAGGATTATTGTGAGCGACAGAGATCCCATTTTTACTGGAAATTTTTGGACGGAGTTATTTTCTTGTTTGGGTACTCAATTAGCTCATAGCCCATCTTATCATCCTCAATCTGATGGTCAAACTGAGATAGTAAATAAATGTTTGGAAGGATATCTTCGTTGTTTTGTATCTAATAAACAAACACAATGGGTCAAGCGGTTACCTCTCGCTGAATGGTGGTATAACACTTCCTTTCATACGGCAGCAAAAATGACCCCATTTATGGCACTTTATGGATATCATCCACCTTCCATCACATCATATTTAAAAGAAAATTCAAAGGTTCAAGCAATGGAAGATCACATTGAGCATCAAAAATAAGTTCTCCAACTCTTAAAGGATAACCTGAATTTGGCACAAAATCAAATGAAACAACAAGAAAATCAACATCGCGGTGAGAGAAGTTTTGATGTAGGAGACTTGGTATTTTTATGGCTACAACCATACAAACAAATGTCCCTCAAGCAAGCTAAGAAGGATAATAAATTATCTCCAAAGTAATATGGTCCTTACAAGGTGTTGCAAAATATTAGTACTATGGCATACAAATTGGAGCTTCTTGCATCTTCACGAGTGCATCCAGTTTTCCATGTTTCATGCTTAAAGAAGGTTATAGGTGAAAATCTTCCTATTCAAACAATATTTCTAGAACTTGATGAGGAAGGAAAAATCATATTGGAACCTGAAGCAGTCACGGAAACAAGAACTCGACAGCTACGAAATCGATCAATTTTAGTGTATCTCATCAAGTGGAAGAACTTACCTACTGAATATTCTACATGGGAGGATGATAATTTTATACAGAAGCACCCAGAGCTACTCAAGAGTTGAGGAAAACACTTTTTTGAAGGAGAGGGGCATGTTAGGTCCCTATATTACTAGTATAGTCCCTTATTGTTGTTAGTGTAACCCCCTTATTCTTAATATTGTACCCCTGTAACCCCCATATTATTATTATTGTGCCCTTAAATTATTATTGTTAGGTCGGCTAGGATTACATTCTGGCCCCACAAGGATTACAATGTGGCCCCATGGACTCCTATATATAGAAAGGAGATTTTGTAATTTGTATCATCCAAGAATTGTTCATTAATGTAATGTATTGGAGGTTTCCCCCTCGAAGTGGCTTATTTCTAAGGCGTTGAAATCTCTTTTATTCTATTTTTGGAGTTGGTTTTACAACAGGGGCACAAATCAAAGAGAGGTAAACCAACTCAATATCATCCCGATAGGGCAGAACCACACCAATAAGGTTCGGAAAGCCTAGCCCTATGGTTGCTTATAGCTCCAAGAAGCTATCCCCAAAGCCCCCCTAGAGCTCCCAGAGCTCATCGTCCAACAAGACACTCTAAATAGGATCGTTCCATGATTCCAAGATTCTCATGGAAGGTTAGGAACATGACCTTCCCCAAGGGCTTTGTGATAATATTTGTGACCTACTCATAAGTTCCTATATGATCAAGCCTTACGATGCCTCGTTGTACCATATCCCAGATAAAATGGTACCAGATATCAATATGCTTGGATCGATCATGGAGCAGAGGATTATATGACAAGTGAATCCCCCTCTGCTTATCACAAAGGATAATGGTGGTATCTATCACATGCTCGAATAGCTCATTGAAGAGCTTTCGCAGCCAACTAGCTTCACAACAGGCCATACACGCTATAATGTATTCAGCTTCAACAGTGCTTAAAGCCACTGACTTCTGCTTCCTGCTCAAAGCAGACCCAAGTGTGAAGCAGCATCCAAATGTGCTCTTGCGATCCACCACACTGCCAGCCCAATCGGCATCAGTATATCCACGAAGTCTCAAACTCATGGTAGTGTATCTCATTCCATGGTCGATTGTGCCCTAGAGATATCTCAAGAGTTTCCTGGCACCAACCTAGTGAATGCTATGAGAATAAACCATGTGTTGACTCAAATTCCTCACTGCAAAACATACATCCAGACAAATTTTCACTAAGAAAATCAGGGCCCCTACGAGTTGTCGATACTCGGTAGGATTTTCTAGCATGAGCCCAACAACATTTCCACTCAAATTCTCAAAGTTGAGCTCCATCGGTGTTGATATGGACTTACATTCCACCATAAAAAAACTTTCCAGTAGCTTCACAATATATTTTGCTTGAGAAAGGAAAATCTTGCTAGGTCTCTGCCAGACCTCCAAGCCTAGGAAGTAATGCATCAGTCCTAGGTCTTTCATCTTGAACTCAGAAGCGAGCTCCCTCTTACATTGATGAATAAGAGGGTCAGCACCTGTCAGGAAGAGATCGCCCACATAGAAAACAAAAATGAGAGGCTTTTCTCTACCAAACTTGAAGTAAAGTTTCGGATCAGCATTACTTTGAATGAAGCACAACTTCATCAAGTAGCTATCTATCCTCTCGTACTAAGCCTTGGGGGCTTTCTTCAACCCATAGAGAGCTTTCTTCAACCTACATACATGAGAGTCTCTATCCTAGACTTCGAACCCTAGTGGTTGCTTCCAATACACCTATTCCTTTATCAAACCATGTAGAAAAGTGGTCTTCACATATATTTAATGAAGACTCCATCCTTGCATTGCAATAAGGGAAATAATGGATCGGATGGTGGTATAGGGGGCCACAGGTGAAAATATATCATCATAATATATGCCTTCATTGAGATCATAGAAGCACTTTATCAGTCCTCAGTTTCTTGTATATCTTGACAAAGAAGATGTTGATCTTACTCACTCTAAGACTAAAAACATGAGGCATATACAATATAGGAAAATTGTTCATAAAATCACAGACATATCTCATGGCCATGATCTTCATTTCTTTCTCCAAGGTTGAGTTTAACATGTTCTTCAATAATAATTCCATTCTTGTTGATCTGATCCATACCGTAGCTGTGAGAAGTATAGGATTCTCATAATTCTCTTATGCAATATGACAGGACTCACTAAAGAGTTACCTCACATGGCTGACTGCTTTCGATGTACAACCTAAACAATTCTTCCAGACTTCGGTCTTAAGAGGAATTGTAGCTTTACTGTTCATCATACTTGTGCTTTAGCAATTTTGATAGCATACCTCAAAGTACCTACAAAATGTCTGGATCAACAACTTCAGCTTAAAGCTAAAGAGAACATCAGCCCCCCCTGAATATTTGAGAAGATATATTGCCCAATGAGACATCTGCAACTGGTTATCAGTCCTAATTCCATGAATAGTTTTCTTAAAATAATCAATGGGCAATAGGAGATACTTCTACTTCCTTTGATCTTTGAAAAAATTGTCATCTATAGGTCAATCTTAATAGCTATAGCCATCTCCTTTCCTTGTTGGAGCCTATCTGCTTTTGAACTTGAAGGACACTGTAATAAAGCAATATTTCTGAGGTATTCATTCTCAGTTCGAGTTGCAGGAACGTTCAACCATTAAGAGTCAATTTGGTTTACTTTCAATAACGTCTTCTAGGTCATATAAACATCCTGAAGACTTACTTTCAACTGAGATCATTTATGGGCTATAATACAGATTTGTCCAGCAGCCATTGATGCACAACTATTTGCTTGATCTGAAGCTATGACTTCATACTGTATACCATTTTCATATCATCGTTGACATTTTTGACATGATAGATTTTACAATTCTATTACAGGAGTACTATCATTGTAATGAGAATTTGTCACTGATATCAAGGATCAAAATTCCTTATAGAATGGGGTTATTTCCCTCATTAAACAGGCAATGAGATCATCCTCAACATTTTACTATCATAGTAGAGATCATATTCTTATGTAATTGTCCATTGATCTTAGTACGAATCATAGAGAACGAGTTGTTATAGGTTGTTGGGTCTTCTGGAAAGGTGATATCCAAGGGTATATGAAACCATAGTAAGCACAGAACAAGTCACCAAAATACTTGGAGTGAGAAAGGTACTGATCATCAAGCCACAGATCCACATGACATCACTGGCCTAGCCTCCTTACTGTGACCTTATATCAAGCCTCTCCTTCTCAACAAGCTGCTCCAAGAGGAGATCCGCTGCCCGAGATTAGTCTCAAAAACTAATGCACTGCCACATATAGGCACTTGGAAAAGAGGTGAGCCATTGTTCCAGAAAAACTTGAACCAACCAATGCTGGCCAAGATAGACCTTCGCTACCACAATTTTTACTGCTAGAAAAATCTTCAGCATTGATGTTCTGTGAATTGAGGTGATTCAACGATCTTTCTGAGATTGTTGAATTCAATCATTATTAAATATGAGATTATTCCTTCTTCTTCACGCACTGGATTATGCACTAGAAGGCAGACTTATCCTTCATTGTGGTATCCCTTGGCCCGCCTAAAATGTGAGATGAGGTGAATCCAAACAGACCTCTAAACAGGTTGAATCTCAGCAGACATATAGTTCTAGTTAGGGCACAGATCAACCCTAACTTACAACAGAAATACTGTGAAATCACCTTCAAAATACTCACTCTTCCTTGTTGTAGGTGCGATCCAGGCTAGGCTAGAATATAGGCATCATATCCTTCATTTGGCATATGTTATTCCCCTATATTATTCATAGAGAGACTGTGGCCTGCAAGAGAAGGAGATGATGTCCAAAATTTCCCTTAAACACAGATTACATAAGATCGGACTTCCTCCAAGCAACATCAACCTCTTGACTAAAGAACTCATCTCATAAAAAATAAAAAAAAATCCCAAACAAGCCCTTGATATCTTCATTAGAAATCTTCCTTATAAATAATTGCGAGGTCACAAGAAAAACTCGGGCTTCAAGCTAGACTTCACTAGTTTTCCCTCGACGTAGATTGGACTTTGTCTTCTCCTTAGCTCTGACACCATGTTAATTTTCAAAGATGTTCTATGCTTGATGCAAGTTTACTTCAAACTACTAGGGCCCAAATAGCAATCACATGAAAGTAAAATGTTGATAGAACATACCAATAGATCGATGGAAGACAAGCCAATAATATATTAATCATTTTGAAAAACAGAGATGAAGAATGGTGCCATTACGACGATCAGTAGGATGCTTCAACCAAAAAAGTCTCCATTAGGTTAGCCAACCAAATGTGTCACACAACCCCAAGAAAACTCATCAAAACACTGCATTAAGAACGATGCATCAAGAGAAGCCCTAATTGCAGCATCATGAGAAGCCCTAGCCACAGCACCATGAGAAGCCCTAGCGCTGCACCATCCGTGAGAGAAGAGAATGCCTCCAAAAATGTGTGTGTTGAAATGATCTCCAAGTCTCCAATATATATATCCATCTCGGGGGATGTGTGACACATCTCTTAGGCATGTGGGATAAATCTGGCCGACCTTGCACACGTGGAATAAATTCAAAATAAATGTTCTACCCATCCGATCAAGATGATCTTTAGATCAATCTTGCACCTCTCCGAAAGAGGAATCCAATAAAAATTTTGGCATCATCATCTGAATAGTACAACATGGATTTTGTACCTAGTTTCCTCAATTAACAAAAGAACAATGGATTTTATTCTGTGTGTGTTGTTAGCAACCTATAATATAGGGGTCATAATTTTGACTTGACTTTTGATAATCTTGTAAATCTGTACATACTTTGCCTTCTGCAAGTTGTATTGACATATTTCGTAAAAAATCAAAAAAATCAAAAAGAGGGTGAAAAGTCCTAAAAGAATAGTCAAAGGACTTAGAAAAAGTAAAAGACCCCAAAAGAAAAAATGAATAAAACATGAAAGTGAGCAAGCATAAATGCCACTACTTTTTACTTTTTGACTATGGCAGAGTGTCAATAAATGCCATTAGTCCATGATAAGTTAAACAGTTTAATCTTAACTTGTCATTTTTCAATTTTCCTTGTTATAGATAGATAATAATGAGTCGTCATACAGTTTAATCATAACAATTCAGTAGTTAGGTAGAGAAATAAAGTGAATTCAACAGTTTAATCTGGATTCATGGATGAAATAAGTGTAGAATTAAATAGTTTTACTTGCTTTCAGAAAGAATAAATGTTGTGAAGGTTACTAGCTTAAATGCACCTACTACAAAGGAAGAAAAAAATGTTAGCATGGTAATATGGGTAGGTAGAAGAAGGTGAAAAGTCTCAATGTGAATATCATTCATCATGGGCTGCAAAATAACTAACTTCCCCTTCCCATAGTCATGAAACATTCTAGACATCTCATTAAATTTCATATACACTCATCAAGATTGAAGGGTGATTGGCATGAGGATTGCCTCATGAAAATATTCATGGTAACCTTAAAAGGAAAAGCAAGGGAATGGTATGAAGCTCTCAAACCTGCTAGTTTATTTTCTTTAAAATATTTTCATAAGGTATTTTATGAGCATTACAAAGAAGATTTTCCATCTTTATCATTAGCTGAAAATTGTTGTGATGAAGCTGAAGATCTTATGCATCACCTTAAAAATATTGATGAAGATTTTGGAAATTGGTTTCCTGAAGATTTATTAGAAGAAATCCAGAACTTTCATTCTCAATTTAAATGTCATAATAATCAAGAGGAGTTAAACAAACATGAAATAGATCAGGAGATGAATCAAGATTCACAAAACCCCTTTGTATTAACAAATGATGTTTCATTTAAAGTTTCGAATGGAGTTAAAGAAAATATTCAACCTCATAATCAACTTTTAGATAAGAGAAAAAAAAATTGTTATTCAAATCTAAGAATTCAGAGATTCCCACCCCCCCTCACCGAAGAAGAAATCAATTTGCTTCTAAACATGCAACCATCCTCAAAATATTTACACAATGAAGAAATTATTTCTACTTCTTCTAATGTTGATGAATGTACAAAAGTTTTTATCCATGAAGGGACAGAAGAACAAGTTGATGCTCATGTTATTCTACCTTCCCAAAAAGGCCCATTGCTTGATATCACACCTATTGAACAAAACAATGATTTTCAAACAGAATGCAACCAATCTAATCAATATATATTAGGATTGTTGGAAGAAAAATATGTTGATCCATCGTTTATAATTGATGACATTCCTTCTTCTGAAGATTTGCCTAAATATGATCAGTATGATGATAATTGTGTTCTCCCAATTCAAGATAATTTCCCAGAACAATCACTAGCTATTTTGAGGGATGAGATATTAGAACTTCAGCTTGACGAGGATTTTCTAAGAGCTTTCTTTCTTCTTTTGAAATCAAGAAAATATTCTCCTAAATTGAAAATATGTGTTCTCAAGATAATTTCTGAAAATTATGAAAATGAAATCAAAATTTTGCATTCTCAAATTCAGTCATACAATTTCTGAAATCCTAAAGAATTCTTTGAAAATATTCCTTCTCAAAAGCAAGAAGAAATTATAATATCTTTTGACTTGCATATTGAAGATGATTATTCATTCAAACACAAGACTGAAGAAATAGTTTCATGGTCTAATATTCATAATTCAATTGAACAATTAGTCATTGAAGGCCTAGAAGTAAATAACAGACATCATGCTTTTATTGATCCTATATTAGATTATATAGAGAATCTTTTTAGCCAAAATCTGCAAACATGTTTTCTCTATAAGGATCAAATACATCAAAAGTGGACTTTACACATCATATCATTTATTGTAAAGACACATGATCATACTATACTTCCAATTTTGGTCACAAACAATCAAGTTATCCATTTATTTTTACAGCTACTTCATTGGCTTCATTGGCATTTTTGTATTACCTGATTCAATAAGATTTTAGTAGATTAGAGTAGGTAGATGAGTGCTAATAAGCTCATAAGTTTGAGCATATTTTTTTTAGTTTTTAATTTTCAGCTAGTTTTTCATTAAGATTTAAAGCCAAGGATGAGGTCCTAAAGATGTTTAATATCTATAAGTTGGTTTGAAAATTGTTGTGTGTTGTTTTAGTTTCAGATCAAAATTCAGTTTGCAGAAGATAGAAGACACTTACTAAGATCATCAAAGGTCAAAGATAAAGACTACTGATCTCAGAGTTCTTGGCATTTCAGAAGGAAAAGTCATCCCCAAGTGAAGCCGATGTTAGCAACCTATAATAAAGGGGTCATAATTTTGACTTGACTGTTGATAATCTTGTAAATCTGTACATACTTTGCCTTCTGCAATTTGTATTCACATATTTCTTAAAAAATCAAAAAAATCAAAAAGAGGGTGAAAAGTCCTAAAAGAATAATCAAAGGACTTAGAAAAAATAAAAGACCCCAAAAGAAAAAATAATAAAACATGAAAGTGAGCAAGCATAAATTCCACTACTTTTTACTTTTTGACTATGGCAGAGTGTCAATAAATGCCATTAGTCCATGATAAGTTAAACAGTTTAATTTTAACTTGTCATTTTTTTATTTTCCTTGTTATAGATAGAGAATAATGAGTTGTCATACAGTTTAATCATGACAATTCAGTAGTTAGGTAGAGAAATAAGGTGAATCCAACAATTTAATCTGTATTCATGGATGAAATAAGTGTAGAATTAGATAGTTTTACTTGCTTTCAGAAAGAATAAATGTTGTGAAGGTTGCTAGCTTAAATGCACCTACTACAAAGGAAGAAAAAAATGTTAGCATGGTAAGATGGGTAGGTAGAAGAAGGTGAAAAGTCTCAATCTAAATATCATTCATCATGGGCTGCAAAATAACTAACTTCCCCTTCCCATAGTCATGAAACATTATAGACTATCAGTCAGAAAGGCTCAAGGCATTTCCTTGACTTTTGTTGGGACCGGGCCCAAGGCTCTATGACTCATCAGTTGAAAGTGTGAAATGTCTATATTAATCCCTTAATCACATCATTTACCATTCATGCACTCATTCCCTTGAATAATCCTAAGTAAAACTCCATTTTTACTTAAAGGCACTTGTAATTCTTAATCCCTTAATCACATCATTTACCATTCATGCACTCATTCCCTTGAATAATCCTAAGTAAAACTCCATTTTTACTTAAAGGCACTTGTAATTCTTATTTAGCTAACTTCCTACATCATTTAAACACATTAAGCCCTCAAAATAGCATTACATCATAAGTTAAGTGATAAGATCAATGCAAATTATCTTTAAAACCTCACTTTACTTGTTATAAATATGTGTTTTGAGTATACCATGTCCTATTTTCATATTAACTTTAACTTATATATTAACTCCCTATACAAATAACATTTTCCTATTTTATAACTCCTTTTTATATAATAAACCCAAAAACCCACTTAATATAACTTAAGCCAAAGTTATTTATTCCCACATGTTTAAATAAAAACCCCCCTTATAACCCCTTTGGCTAAGTATTCTATATATATAAATATCCCGCCCCTTATGGTAGTTAACTCATCTCGATTTAATTAACCATATAATAAAAAAGATATGAAAAACCTTTAAACATATGTTCTATATGTTTTAAACAAAAAAATATCAAATTTTAATTTAAACTAAACTTCTAAACCCATTCCCTTGTATATTTCCCTTCCCTGACCCCCTAACCTTGGTTAAAATCTTGATTAACCTTCCCAATCTCCCTTTCCATTGGAAAAAGCCACTTTTATATATAAATCCCATCAAAAGGCTTGTTCCCATCGGGATTCAATCTAGACCCTTCGATCCCCAAATCCCTTTTGATCCAATGAATGAAAATCAAAGCGACTGATCAATACATTTTTACTCCCCCCCATCGTGCTATTTTTAACCGTCAGATTTTCTTTTACTCCCAAGATCTACGGCCTATATTGAACCCGATAATTGACTTTTCCCCACACTTTCCCTTTTAATCTCGATCGTTCGCTCCCCAAAGCCAGATCTGACGGCGATAACGCATTTTCGCGCTCACAAAGTAATCGATGGATGTTTTGTAAAAGTCGCGCGAAATGGGTGGTTTATCCAAACCACCCCGCGACGCGTCACGATTCTATTGCATCGTGTTTGAAAAGCGTATTACCGCTTACCACCGTTGAGCCACGCGAATACCACCGTCGGTATTCCAAAACCACTCCTGCTTAACCTTTGTTTAATGTAACTTAACTATAGTTTATACTATGGTTTAATACGTTAAAGTCTAATGTTTTCATAATTTTTCACCTATTCACGCTTTAAAATTGTGAAACCTTCGCAGAGCCTATTTTCGTCTAATTTTCACCATTGTGCGTCATTACACCCTGAGTGCCTGTGCAGAGCCCTTTTCACCATTTTCAAACCTAATAGCACCATTTTCGAGCCAGTTTCCATTTTAAGAGTCATTTCCTCTTAAATTCGTCCTCAGAGAATCTCCATGACTTTTTCCAACTGAATACAACTGAATTGAAGACTGTTATAGACCAAAAAGCCCTGTCTTCGACTATGAACCTTTTTAAAGCCAATTTCCTCAATTTTTACAGTTTAGAGATTAAAATCAAGGATCTGAACAACTAAAACCTCTGAATTACCTTGATATTCCCTGTTTTCAATCAAACCAATTCAGAAAACCTAATTGAGCAAAAAATGCCAAAAATAAAGCCATCCTTTGCCTACATTACTCAGTTTCATCTCTGTTAAAGTGAATAACTCCTGCAAACAGTCTAATCTTGCAGTAGTTCCCCAAAATGCCTAAAAAATAGAGTTAAACCTTTACAGACTAATCTCATTCCACAGGTTTTTCAAAAAGCCTAAAATCACCTCCCTGTAGACCTAGATTTCATTAACAAATTGTTTGATTTTTGCAGGTTACTATCAGAATATGGATTTGGACCAAAAGTTTCAATACTAGTTGACAAAATTGTTTGCTCCAAATTCTCAGATTTTAACTCAATATCTTCATTCAACAAATAGTTTGTATACAAAGTCAGAAATAGATTAGAATGATGAAATGTGCACAGTGAATGGTAAAAGTGAAATGAGAATTTATAGGGATAGTAAAAGCATAACAGTTAAAGAGTATCAGTGGTTAAAGTGTATCAGGGAAAAGGCAGAGTGAAAGTTAAAATGAAGTTACAGAGCAGTCAAAGGTAAACAGTAAAAGTAAATACAGAGGCAGTAAAATGGTAAAAAGAAATGAAAATACTTTCACCAACATTGAATTTTTTCTAAAGTGAAAGTAAAAAAGTGAAAAGATGAAAAACGCAACAAGAAGGAAATTTTTGCAGAAATTTCATGTTTTAGTCATTGTTTTGCAGAAACTATTGTGATAAATACAAGATGAATTTTTCAAAATTGAATGATTTTTATGTTCTTAAGAGGAACATCTACAAAAACCTCTCTCACTTTTCTAACAACTATTATGGTTTTGGAAATATTAAACAATGTTGGAAAGCACTTTTTGCAGAAAATTCCAGTTAAGTCATCATTTTGCAAAGACTATTGTGGCCAATCCGAAATACATAATACAAAACTGAAGGAGGTTTTTGTTCTTAAGAGACCCATCTACAAAAACCTATCTCACGTTTTGCAAAGTGATTTAAGAATCATAGATACATGCACATCTTTACAGGCTATTTTTCAGACTCTGTAAAACTCTGTTTTACACATATTTTTGCAGAGCCTATTGTGCATAGCTGGAGAGGAATTGTAGGAAACTGAAAGATTTTTATCTCACCAACATATTAATCCACAATAACCTCTTTCATTTTTTACATATCTACTACGGATTGAGAAATACAAAGATATCATTGGACCCCATGTTTGCAGAATTGTTGGAGCAGAATGCACAAAGAAAGGAAGCAATTAGTGACTTGGATGCCTCATCATCAACTAAGAGTTGGATCGAATTTGAATTCTCTTCTTTGTCATCACCTATCCATAAAAAATAGTGCCAAATAGATGCATTAGTTTGAGTCTCTTTTACTTAATTTCTATTTATGTAAAATAGTTGGAGAGATTTGTGAACTAATCTTGATATTTTTTCAAGATATTTTAGTTTAGAATTTGTATAAATACTTCACTCTTGGAAGTATTTGGAGTGGAATAAAATTTCTCAAGACAACTATAGTATTTTTGCTGTACATATTGAATTTGGTGAGTCAATTAGCAAAGTAGCAGACTGGAAACGAGATTAGAGACATCATAGCTAAGGATTCTCGTGGTGACAAGATAAGTCTCGTTTTTTCCTGTTTTCAGTGTATTTCTTTTAAAATTTTACATTCATTCATATTATGTGTTTCTATTATGTAATGATCAATTAAGGAGAAATTAAACAGGATTAGTGATAATAAGCTCCCTGTTTCAAAACTTGTTGGCATTTTGATGTTTTCTACTTGATAACCGGACTATAAAATTCTTAATTGCTCTAGGTCCCAGTTAGATCCCCTTCTTCAATCTTCTTATCTGTAGCTTAAGGGTTCTTAAGTGCCCTTTTGCTCAGATTCCGCCCATTCCATCAAATCAAGCCTATATAAAGCCTTAGAAGGTCACCTATCTTTCCCTTAGCACATTTTCATCTCTGAGCCTTATTTCTTAGTTCTGCCTGCCTAGAGAATTGACTCCATTGCCCAATATTCTGGTAGATCCTTTTGGTTTACCTTGAAATCTCTTTATTCCCACCAACCTTTAAAAACAAACCCTACATGTTTACTCATAGCTAGCCTAATATCTGTTACCTAAACAAAGCTAAATCATACGGAGAGATCCCTCTCCGGAACTGAGGAAGGCTAGATCCTGAATTCTAAAAGTGGTTCTTGGTTAACTCTAGTAAGTTACAAAGTTTTCAATTTACTAGAGTGATAACATGTGTTTTTTTTTTGTTCAATTGATTGAACAATTGTTGTTCAATCGATTGAACAATTGTTGTTCAATCGACTAAACAGTAGTTGTTCGTTCAAATGAACAGTCGCACTTTTATAATAAGTAGTTGTATGAATGAATTTTTGCCAATTTTATTTTTTTCATACATTTTTTCATGGGAATCATCTTGTGGATAAGGAATATGCATCTAATAAGGAGAAAAATAGCGATATTAGTAACAATTATGATTTTTTTTAACCTTTGATGGGTATCTTTATTTCCAGACATCGATATGATTCAACTATGTAATGGCTTTGCTAGATATATTTTCTTCAGAAATATTATAAAGAATTAATTATCCTAATACCGTGTTGGTTTATCATTTTACACTATCAATGTCTGATCTTCTAGGGTAGGGTGACTTAGGAATAAGGGTATAACTTTTATTGGCATTTCTTTTCACTCCTCACAACATCCCTAACTCTTAAGGAGTTAATGAGCCTCCCTCTATTTATGATTCAAAAAACATACAAATATGAAAATAATATGCAAATATTTTAGAGAGGGTAGGGGGTCTCATCATGAGCGAGCCTACCATGATCATAAGGAGATAACAAGTAACATTCCCATTATGTCCACCACACCAGGGTAATGACCTTCTAACCATGAAAAATGCCTGAAGGACAGCATGTCTCATCACGAGCTGACCTGATTACTTTGTTAAAATTTAGTGAATGGCACTGTGGTTATCTAGTTACCATGCCAACAAAGTGGTCTCTCCATAAGAACAACTAAATTATCTAAATACTAAATAGAGGATTTTGGCTCATTTTTGGGTTAAAAATCAACCTTGTCGAGGCTATGGATGCCTGTTGGCAGCAGTGGCTCTGCTTGTGGCATTGGAGTTTCATGATAATAGCCAATAATGTTATATTCACTTATTTTTACCAACCCATTTCAAAAGGAGAACTTATTACTTAAATAGTGTTATCTTTATAAAACCTAGTATGTACGGTAAAACTACATTTTCATATGAATTAACTTAATTATATATGATCATTTAATTCCGGAAACTCTTACCACTCTTTACCTATCATATTCTATCACAACTTTCCATCAAAGAAAAAATCTTTTTCATAATAATTATTTCTCTGTTTTTCCTTTTTAATCATTTCCCCACCATCCTTATGATTTGAGTTGATTTGATTGATTTTTGCAGCAATTTACGTTGATCTGGTTATTATTCTGCTACATTAATGATTCTCAACATCTTTTATTTTTTTCTAGGCTCTAAAGGTGTGGACGCCCTTCTCTCATTGGAGGATGAAAAGGTGTACATTATGAGAAAGCATGCGAACTAATAATCAAATTCCGTTGGAACCTGCTGATATCACAAATAAATATAATTTCATTTATACTTGTTTTAACAATTTCAAAGTATTTGCATGCATTATTTGTGTTGTTCTAAATTCATGAAGTCGTGAGTAGTGCATGAAGAAGTGAAATTTAGCCTCTAAGACACAACATTCATGGGTGGAAGATCTGTCTGAAATGAGCCCACAGTACTCAATATTACAAAACATGCTCGTGTTATCCTGCAGAATGCTAGTTGGCTCTCATATCTAGAAAAATTATAGGGATTCCACATTGAGATAGCACTAGAATTCCTGTAGAACCTGCAAGGTGGACACACAATTGTGAAGGGTAGAGACATAAAAGTATCAAAAATTGTAATAGCTGAGGTTTCTGGACTTTCGACAGCAGGAACAAAGTGGACTGATAAGAACGTCCTCTTACATGAATCAGCTGCAGTGTTCCAAGACTCAGACGATAATTTGGTACAGAAAGGAAAAGGGATTTACCCTGCGACTTTGAAGGAACCATGGCAAGAACTAGAAATCATCGTTCAGAAGTATATTACATGCGACAAATTCCAAGACGTGGTAAAACCCCAACAACTCAAACTTCTAGCCATACTCAAGCATAAATTTTTAGTTAATTTATCATTTTTCTTGAATTCTTTATTGCATGACATATCTAGTCGGGTTAGGAGGGCTAAAAATACACATACAGTTATTAACCATCATGGTCTGATAAGTTGATTGTCACTCATGAATTAACTAAGCATCAATTAACTTAGGACAGCTTTGTAAACCCTATCCTAACCCCATTAGAAGAAAACCTAGACAATAGAGAAATTGACCAACCAAGAAGGGAAATAACAATTCCAAGAAAAGCCAGAAGATAAAGGAACCATCCCTCGACCTCGGGTCCAGTGACACGAAGATGCTCTGATAGGTTAAGTTCATGTAAAAACACCTCAACCTTGGCCGACGAGACAGGCCCATCTCATACACCTCCTCTAAGCACAGAATATGGACTCCCATAGGGATATGAGGAGGAAATGGCCTGAGTGCTGGAAAGTATGAGTGCATTTCATGAAGGAAGAAAAACCTCTGGGAATTCTGAGGGACAGAGTTGCCCCCTAGACCAGTCTTCCTCTACTAGCAGTTCTTACCACACTGATATTTTACCATCTGAGGAGGAAATGCAGAATTCAAGGGATTCAGCACCCTGTGGTGGTGAATATTTGGAGGAAGAAAACCTTGTAGAGATAACTCTTGAATCTGAAAACCAGTCGAGTGACACTGTCCCATTGGACTAGAGTATTGATATAGGCACAATTCCCTTGGTGCCTAAAGAAATCACTGTCCCATTGGACTAGAATACCGATATAGGCATGACCCCCTTAGTACCTGGAGAAAATATTGTCTCACCAGATTATGACCTAGAAATTGGTACAGCTCCCCCTGTGCATGAAAGAAGTATTTTTCCCTCTTCTAATGGAAACCCTATAAAGAAGAATAATTCAATTAGGGCTAAGCTAAGGAAATTGTGCAAGGAATACAAGAATTTGAAAAAAATAGTCAATCAATTAAGGGAATGGTTAAAAGAGGCAGATAAGGCCTGGAAGCCTAGAAAAGAAACAAACACTGTTGAAACCCAAAAAAAGCTAGAGACACACACTGCTGAAACCAAAATAGAATTAGAGACACAAACATAGTAAAATCAGATAGATGAAACACCTTCTTATACTCCTTTGATAAAAGAAGCTGTTATTTCAAGACTTCAAGACGAATTGACACAGACCCAGCAAGAATTGGCTAACTATAAGAAGGAAGTGGTACCACTACAGGTGCATCAGGAGCTGCTGGAAAAACTCAACAAGCTTGTTGCAACTGAAGATGAGACTTTTGCCAACTTCAGAAGTGAACAGGAGAAGGTAAAGAAAACACAAGCTCGGCTCGAAGAAGCCACAAAGCAAACAAATACTATTTGCTCGATTTACTCAGATGTCCTGTCATGTAGATCACCTACTACTAATTATTCTCTATTTTTATTAGAAATATATATGTTATTAAAGGTGAAAGCCATTAGAGCAGGGAAACCCACTAAATTTAAGACCACTACAGACTTTGTCCAGTGTTGTGGGGAACAAAATGAGAAGGTTCAATGCCTCTTATGTGAACTATATCTACACAATTTATTTTTGGAAGATGAGCGAGATAGTAACCCAAGTCCCTTCATAGGATACATCCATTTTCAATCATTTCTCTCTTTTTTTGATAATCAAATCAAGTGGGTTAAAGCCTATAACATTTTTCAGAGAAGAGAACATGGTCTGGATCTCTGGGTTAGAGGGGAACCCACTAAACCTCTGCATATCTTCACTCAACATAAGAGATTCATGAAATAGGAAGGGTTCATAGCTAAATTGGGACCACCTCACAAGAACATTGTACAAGCCAGGAGAGAATACTTTTAGGAGATCAAATAAGATGCTTTGTTAGCAACTAAGCAAATATGGCAAGCATTCACCAACAACGTTAAGAATCGGGAGCCCTTTAATTATAGAAACTTTAAAGAAGCTTTTGTTCGTTTTAACACATATAGTAAAATAATTTTATGCATGGGTCCTACATGGATAGTGTGTTGCTACAGGTTTCCTATCATATGGTACCCTCCTGAAGGCTATCACCATGATTATGATCTTCCAGAGGGTCATGTAAATCAAGATTTTGGAAAAGTAAAAAAAAAAAAACATGTTTTTAGACTGTATAAGGATGAATTCTATCCTGCCTATTCCTTGACATTGTTACACCTCAACCATATCATTGCATGAGGACATGCAATAAGTTAAGATGGGGAGTATGTTGGACCATGAAAAAGGTATGTTTTACCCTCATAATTAGCTTGATTTATTACTAATTTTCATGTGTTTACCTTCACTTTGGGAATAAATCTGGAAAGAATTAATTGTAAACAAAGGGTAAAACTAATTATCAGCAAATTATGTAATTATGGGAAAAAAGGCTAACTTTCGCTATTTTTGTGTGCATGAAATCTAAACCAGTTAACTGTTGTTCAAACGATTGAACAACAGCAGCCAAGAAAAGGAAAAAGATCTCGTTATGCTCATACAAACCAGCGATGAAAGAGGAGGATCTCGCTTATTCTATAATGTAAACTGTTAGACAGCTGCAAAATCCTCAGGATCTCCTTATTCAGAGGATTCACTGTTATCCGTTCTGTTTTTCTGTAGGATATAAAATATCAATAGATGGAATAGAACGAGATTTTTTGATCCATATGTTGTAATTTTATTTTATTTACATTCCTTCATAACATAAGCTTTTGCGCTCAATGATGTTGTATCCTGACTGTTAAGATTAATGAAAGAGATAGTGGTTTTTCTATGATCGTATTCTAAAGATCATCTGGCAGAGACTTTGGAGGCTCTGGGCCCAGTCACTAGGAGCTCTACTGTTGTCCTGTGTTATATTCTTATTTTCCTATTTGCAATCAATAATTCTTGTATTTTATAGAGTTGTAATTGATTTGAATTTCATCAGCATTGAGTGGTTTGCGTCCTATTGATTTAAAGTCTTAATTGCTTTAATTTTCCTCTTGAATGTTAAGTCTCGCATTTACTAGAGTTATTTGAATAATTCAATTGTTGTTCGTTCTGAGTGATTTTTTTTGGTTGATCAGTCATTGATAATTTCAATTGTAGAACATGATTGTGTTAATTGTTGTTCATTCACTGCAGTATTCCCTATCTGATTTAATAGACTACTGTAGATGTTAATTAATAATTCCGGTTAATTGTGAATTCCTTTAAGCTTTGCATTTAAATTTTCTTCCATAGAACATATTAGAATTAAATTTAGTTAATTGGTTGAGTTATTTAATGATTGCTTTCAAAATTACTTTAATTGAAGTTTAAGAATTAGATTTTGTTTATGCAATGATTTCAATTTATTAACCTCTGATTTCACTTGCATAAAATGTGTTGAACACTCTTGAAATAAACAGACTTACCCTAGGTTGATGATTAATGTAGGCATTAGGATTGCTTTTAAACAAACATCTTAGTGAGCCAACGGGTGTGCCCTTCTAGTTGGAGCTGGGAAATTAAATTATTTTCTAGAGTACTAGGGAGTTGGGTCTTCCCTTTTTAGTTGGAGTTGAAGCATATAATGTACTAATAAAATTATTAGAGAACCATTTGATGGTTTTTTCTCCTAGAAGGGTTTCCACCTAAAATCTTGTGTTTTTTTAGTCTTTTGATACTATGTACTATTGATTTATGTTTTGATTTGATGTTGAATTTAATTAATGCTATGTAAAAGAAAAACTAACTAATTGTAAGAAAAATATTGATTCAACCCCCTCTTAGTATTTCCAACAATTGGTATCAGAGCAGGTTCTTTCACAAGAAGTTTAATCACTAAAAGGAAGATCATGGAATGGAAAAAGCTTGAAGTTCCATTATTTAATGGAAAAAATTATATGCTTTGGAGTGGAAGGATGAAATAATATGTGCAAGAACCTGGATTTGATGTTTGGTGATATGTAGTGACTGGATATACAGAACCGTCAACACCTCCAACAAATGATGTAGGTAAAAAACTCTATGATATTAATGTTAAAGCTAAGAGTACTATTTTGAATGGTCGAAAAAAATCAATATACTTTAAGGTCATGCATTGAAAATTAGCGAAAGAGATTTGGGACAAGCTCCAAAAAATATATAAAGGGGACAGGAAGGTAAAGGAGGCCAAGCTCCAGAACTACCGAGGTAAATTTGAGAAGTTGAAAATGAACGAAGATGAAAACATTGCAACTTATTTTCTTTGTGTTGATGAAATAGTGAATTCCATAGAAGGACTAGGAGAACCAATGGATAACAAGGTAGTTGTCCGAAAAGTACTAAGATCACTTCTAATGAGGTTTGATGTTGAAGTATCAGTGCTCGGAGAAAGAGACGATTTAGAAAAGGTCATCATGGATGAGTCGCATGAAATACTTACAACTTATGAAATGAGAACAGAACAAGAAATTTCATCTAATAGAGAAGCAACATTCACAACATCCAAGAAGACTAGGAAAGGCAAAGAGTAATCAAATTCAAGCTCTAGTTGTTGCAATAATGAAACCTCAGATGAAGAAATTTCTAACTTCGTGAGAAAGTTGAAAATAGGAACAGGTAAATTAAAAGGTAACCTTCCCTTAATATGTTTCAATTGTGGTCCTCGGATGCAGGTGATTAGACTTGTAGAGCTGGAAGGCCACATGGCCCCTCCACAGATGTGCATCTAGCCTCACCTTGGGGTTGCACCTGCCTCTAATGTGAAAGCCATAAATTCACCTTGCTAGGTACCAGCCTCATTCAATCACCATCACCTGATGCATTCACACTGGCGTACTGTGCGTTCACTCATTCCTCGACTGCAACATCTCATTCTTTGGCCTTTTATGACCAATGGAGTCAACTCCTTTCCACATTCGTTCTATTCCTCCCTCCATTTTTCTCTCTGTCTTGCTCTCCAAGCTTCTGCCCTCAGCTCTGCCTCCCCCAGTTTTTCCTCCGCCCTTCACTATGCTTCTCCTCCGTCCATTGTTCCTCGGCCTCCCTCTGCACAATCATTCCCTACTCTATGTTAAACCATTTTTTGGTCATCTAACCTATTATCATTAGATGGACCCAAGTATACCATGTAAGACCAATTTTACCCTAAGTAAAATTACTTTCACTATGTAAAATAACTTAATAAAACACATTTATTAGGTTGTTTATGGTCTAAATAGGAAACCCCAAGGGGAAATATTAAACAAATATATATTTGTTTGGTTTTCCTCATGGAATAATTAATTAAACAGTAATTTAATTATTATTCTTGGTCATATTTAACCCAAAACAAGGAAATTAATTAGATAAATCCTTATTTATCTTATTATTTTCTAGGAATAATTATTGAAACATTATTTAAATAATATTCCTTGTTAAATTTGACTAAATCATTTATAAATAATTGAATAAATCATTATTTATTTAATTATCATTGAACCACTTCCTTAAAATGATAAATAAATCATTTATTTATTTATTATTTACAAATAAAGGGATTTGACTCAAGTCAAATTCCTTTCCCCTCCAACAAATATAATAAAATATTCCATAAAAGGTGGATCTAGATTTGGTTAATATTATTTTAATCATGCACCAAGATCTAGAATAACCTAATATTTTGTTACAAATAGAAGGGTTTTTCCTACCATTCATCACCTTTTGTTGCCTCTTAGATCACTCTGGATCTGTACTCTTGGTCTGACTTTGAGCCATTATCATTGTCATATTTTCTATTATTTTCTTTGTGAACTCCCTTTGAGTTCTATGTTTGTCTGGGTTTTCTACACCAACAAGAGAGAGAAATTCTAGATCTGAAGTGCTGAGGACTTCCAAGAACCCATCCCATTGAGGAGAATTGGAAACACCCTTCTTTTTTCCTCCCAGGTTCCATTAATATAAAATTCTTCAAAAACATTGTTCTTGTCTTGTCTATTGGATGCATGGAGCAAAACCTTATTTTTACTGCTTAATGTCTTTTTACGCATAGATCTGGATTTTTTGCAGCATTTGTCTTGATCAACTAACTACAAATCTGAAGATATTAGCAGCCATCTTTTGCTATTAGGGCTATAAGTTATGCGTAGCTAAAGTGGTCTTTTTTCGTACACTTCAAATAAAGATTCATACTAACAACTGGCGACTCCACACGGGTTTTCAATTACGACCACTATCTTTTTTCATATTCCTACATATCCAGCTGCTTCAAACCCTAGGGTTTCTCTTAATATTTTTGTTTTTCCTATTTTTATGTTGTTTTTCACTCATAAAACCCTCAAACATTAAAATTTCTAACTTCCGTGTGTTTCTGGCCCTATTGCGCAGGTAACAGACATCAGTCGTGACTGAGACGGCAAGTTTTTCTAAAATTTGCTGCCGAGAGACTCGGAAGTGCAGGTCGCACTTTTCGGCCCAAAACCTGCGACCTGGACTGCAGGACGCACCTTTCAACCTCAAAACTGCGACCTGGACAGAAAACAGGTCAGAACTTGCGACCTGCACTTTTTTCTGCAGATTTTCTGAAAGTTTTTTGGGTTTGTCTGAAGCTTCTATCAAGGTTGTCCAGCCTCTGTCTCCGCCCGTTTAGACCTGTTCTTGTTCTTTTTTACTCAACTAAGTGGGAATCTAGCCCCCTAGGGCTTCAGTACCCTCCACTTTTTGTGGAACAGTTTTAGCTATTGTAGGTGTCTAAATTTTCAGAGTTTCAGCCATTTATTTTACAGATCTGATACCTCCTCTTCAGATCCCTTTTAGATCAGCTATTTTTCCATCCAAATCACCTCATATAGTTTTGTTTGGGTTTGCCTTTAGGGTCACCTCCTTTTCCCTACTGCTTTTAGCTTTTTTCCTCCTCTTTCACAGCAACCTTGCCTTTGTCTCTTTGTTGTTTTCTGCACATCTTTTCAGCAGATTTATCCTTTAGATCCCTGTCCCTCCCGACCTTAAATCTATTGGCTTATTTTCAGTGTGTTTTGACTAGATTTTTTCCCTCTGTTAGAATATTTTTTGAGAGACCCGCCTCCTTGGGTTAGATTGATGCATTGTTAGTTGTTAATTTTTTGTTATTTCAGTATTATCTACTATTCTCTGCAGGTTTATTTTCAGTTACGCAACACACTTTTTTCTTTTTCTCTCAAAACTTCTGGGTTTAAAAATTAAAATTAACGCACGCCACACACTCACCCTAAGCAAAGAAGAGCCTGGTTAACACCGCCAGGAAAAGACTTTAAAACATTATAAAATCAATTGACAATGCAACTCTCTGCCCTTGTTTCAACATTGTAATGTCTTGATTCTGCACCTCCCTGCCCTTGTTGGTCATTCTTCTTCCCTCTGTTTCATGTTTGTGTTGTCATCATTGCGCCCCCAAGGCGTATCTCCCAGAGACTTCTTGGCCTTCATCCTTAGTTTCCGATTGGTTGACCTACTCCTTCCCGTCGTCGTCGAGTTAGTCCTCCTCCGAGTCCGCACTTCGACTCCTCTTCTGATTCATTGGGTTCTCATTTTACTTCTGGTTCTCCCCCTGTCACCTTCACTATGTCTGGTCCAGGGCCTAATGCTAGCAGCACTCTCGACCCTACTACCGGGAATGCTACTAGCGGAACCGCCACAGGAACTACCTCGGCTGTCCCCTTGCTCCCTTACATGGCAGGCCTCAGTCTCCCCGATTTCAATCAGTTGATCAATGACCCTATCCGCCACGATGTTGGTTGGCCTTCTAAGCCAACCAAGCTCCCCTCCGACATTCCCAAGTTCGAAGGCCTTGCTGGAGAAGATCCAACCAACCATATCCGATCTTTCCACATGTGGTGTTCATCCAATTCCATTACCGATGATTCCATCCATCTTCAATTGTTCCAACGCACACTTACCAGTGAAGCTTCTAAGTGGTATGTTGATTAGACCGCCTCTTCCCATACCACCTTTGCAACCATTGCCCGAGCCTTCTTATCTTATTTCCAGCTCCCTCTCCAATATGACACTCGTACCGAACTCTTGACTTCTTTCCGTCAATCATCTGTGACCCGCCTATCCGATCATGTTCAAGAATGGCGGAGAATAAAGAGCTTATGTCGGTCTCCTACCTTTGAAGATCGTGTCTATATGGACTAGTTCCTTAGATCTCTCTTACCCGCCATCGGCAAAGGTTTCGCATCACATTTCCCTCAAACTGAAGAAGTCTCCCTCCAAATAGCCTTGAAATATGACCTGGTCTATGCTCAATCTGGTTATGTTTATACCGTCCTTCCTGACCTCCCAGACTCGATGGGGCTAATGCCCTGGGGGCATCTCATTCTGCCGACGGTATCATTGGAGCTCTTTCTCATCCATACGCTCAACCTCCTACGGGCTATGGTCTCCCTCCAGGAGGGGCCAGCACCTCCAGCACTTTTCCCCCTCTAGGTAGCATGTATCCAGGATACGGCATGCCTCATCCTTTTGCCCAACCTCCTATTTACCTCAATGTTGCCCAAAATAACCATTATCCTTATCCACAGCCTGGTGCTCCAGCTCCTCCAGCATTTGCACCTCCTCCTCCCTTGCCTTCTCAACCCCAGCAACAACAACTACCACCCCCTTCAGGGACAAGTATTTGCACAGCAGGGCGTGACTATTCCTCCATCCTCTCAAAGGAAGAGGAAAGGCAATAAAAATTAATCTTCCCCTGGTACTCGTGGACCTAATCCTCAAGGAATTGACTCTAATGCTACTAACCAGCAACAGGGCACTCAGCCCAAGTCGGACAGGCCTATTCGTACAAATAAGCCTTGTTTGTGTTGCGGTGTTTACGGTCATTACACTCACGATTGTCCACTTTTACCACAGATGCGGTAGATGTGGGAGTCTCAAGCCACATTGCGAGGACAGCATGCCTCCCCTACTGCTCCCCCCAATGTGCCCACTACTCAACCGAATGTGTTTACCAATCCTTTCCCTCAACAAGGATTTGTGGCTACCCAACCACCTAATGGACAGGTGGCCACTCAACCTTCCCCTTCTGGTTCCTCTGATTACCAGATTCTCATGATGAATTATGATCAACCTCTAACTGTCGACCTTAACCTTCAAACTCGGTCCCGTCAGTACCCCAAGCCTCTCGCTCCGTCTGTCCGTGAGTCACCTTCTTCAGGTTCTACAGAGCCTCTTTCGACATCCAATGGTCCCTTGCATATCCCTCAGCCCAAATTTAAGGTTCATACCAATATTCCTAAGGGACCATTATGCTGAAATGCTGCTTCTGGTCAAGCTGCTCATTCGTATAGCATAGTAGATGATTTGGCACAATCTCTTGCTGCCATTTCAACACTAGAACTCCTCCATTCGTGCCCTTCTCAAAAGAAGACTCTACTATCCGCCATGGGCACTGTAGATCCTGCTGATGACCAATTGATTGTTTTCGATGCCCATCAATTAGAACATCTTCCTCTTCCTGCTTCCGTCGCCTTCCAAATCCCAGTCAAAATTCGGAATGCTAACGTTTCTCGGTGTATCATTGATGAGGGGGCATCCACCTGTGTGATGTCCACTTCGGTTTGGAAACAACTCGGATCTCCTGAGTTAGCCCCTTCCACGATCACCCTTCGAGCGTGGGATGGCCATGCCTCCAAACCCATTGGCCTATTCTGTAATTGTCCTATCACTCTTGCGGGCAAGACTGTTTGCATTGATGTTGAAGTCATCGATGCCCCTCTTGATTATAACATTATTTTGGGGCATAGCTACACCTATGCCATGTCTGCTGTCCCATCTGTGGTATACTGCAAGATGTATTTCCCTCATAATGGAAAGATAGTGACCATTGACCAGTTGACATATCATGAGCCAAAATCTCAAACCTCCCCAAAGACGACCATCTATTTTGTAGCCAATAAGCAAACCGTCAATTCTTTGACCAGTGTCTCTCCTGGCATCTACAAAGACTCCTCTTTTCTTGGAACCTTCCCTGGTCTTCCTCCTCCACCTGTCTCTGATCCCAGCTTATCGAATGTTTGCATGATGCAATCGTCTCGAGTTGCCCTTAAGCGGCCCGCTTCAGCTAGTCAACAACCTCCACCTCAACCTCACCCATCGCAACCTGCTCCTAGCCCTTCGTCTCAGCCAGCCAGACCTCCTCCTTCTAGCCCTTCTCCTACAGTTGGTACCCATGAACCCCTTTATCCTCCTTGGTCGGTTCCACCAGGCCTCAACCATCTTAGAGTCATCCCTCCTGGTCATTACCCCGCTGGTCAGATACCTTTCCTTTCTCCCCCTCATGGATTCTATTCGGTTCCCATCATGGCCACCCTTTCTCTCCCCAACCTGACCCTAGGTATACCCGTCTAGTACCTTGACCCTCCAGCCGCTACCCCACCTGGTCACCCCAAACCCTACCTTGCTTTGACACCGGTTCAACTAGTTCCCCTAGCTTCTTCCATTGCTACAGTGCCACCAGCACCTCAACAGGACCCTTCTCCTATTGTGATAGCTTCGGGAAAGAAAGGCAAAGCTCGCAAGGGGCCATCCAAAGACAAAGCCACCCTGACTGACCCTGCACCTCCTCTGCCCGCAAAGCCTTGCGCCCTGTGTGATGTCATCGGTCATGCCACCCATACTTGTCCCGAATTGCCCCGTATTCAACCCATGGTTAAAGTCGCGTTCCCTAAGTCTACAGTCTCTGAACCCTCTGTTCCTTCCTCGTTCGCAGCCAAGAACCCAAATAATATTCGCACCAACAAACCCTATGCTCTGTGTGGTGTCCATGGCCATTATTCCCACCATTGTCCCCACTTGACGCATTACCGCGCCTCTTTAGAGATAGTTCGAGAGTATGAGGTTGAACAAAATCAATCTGCCTCTCCCATAATTGCGCAGTATGCTTCAGGTCAGCTTGAGGATCTACCCGCTCCCATTGACATTCCCCCTCCTGATGTCGAGATTACAGAGCCTGCTACCACCATCCTCTACCTATCATCATTTGTGAGAACCTCGGGGAACATTCCCTTTGAATCCTCCCCTATTGTTTCGCTCGATCCCCCTTCAGCGACCACCTTGAGTTCAACATCATTTGACTATCTATTTACTTGTTCTTCTATCATCCCCCATGACGATCCGTGTGTGAGCCTTTCTTCCCATGCTGATGATTTAGGTAGCTTTGCAGCGTCATGTGGTTTCCCTTCCCTTTTTCATCCCATCTTTTCCCATTATGATGACCTCCTGGAAGCCTTCTCCACCCCTGACCTTCTCTTTCGCGCCCATAAACGAGATGACACCATTCGTTTCTATGATGTCATTCACAGCATGAGCACAAGTTATACCTCCCGTAGCCCTCATACACCACCCTCCAGTCGGTATATGAGTCATAGCCATCCTACCCAGACCACTCCCTCCCGCAGTTGTCATTTGATGTCTATTTTGCACTCACACTGCCATCATTGTTCTTCTCCCTCCCATTTATTGTCTTGTGACACTATTCCGTAGGACCTCCCATCCACACCCTATATCGGTTATGCTGATGGTGCAAGTCGCTATTCCCAGAATATAGCCTCAGCAGGTTGGGCCATCTTTACCCCTTTGCATGCACTCGTTCTCTCGAATGGGGTCTGCATTGGTACTACCACCAATAATCAGGCCGAATATGATGCAGTGCATGGTCTCTTAGTTGATGCCCTCTCTCATCGCATCCTCCATATTCATGTTCGTTTAGATTCCCTACTTCTTGTCATGCAAATAAATGGTGTCTATCGTGTGCATAATCCTATCCTTTTTAGATGATATTTACGAGTGAAACTTTTGACACATGAATTTGAAATCATTACTTTCAGTCATGTACCTCGAGAACAAAATCACTATGTAGATAGCATTGCAAACCATGTTCTAGATTGGCATTTATCACACGCATTTCATACAAGAAAATAACATTCAAAATCATCAAAACAATGCATATCCATAATATGTGTCGTATAACATGTTTTTAGAGTCCATCTACTTTGATAAATATGACATGCCCATAGCATGTTACAAAAAACTCAAAACTGGGGGCACCACTCGCCCCTACATACACACTAGGGGGCACCACCTACCCCACACCTAATCACTATCTAGAGGATCTCGAGCCAATGGCTCTACTCCCGCAGCTTGTAGATCGCGCATCCCTTGACCGGCCATCACCATGCGCCGCATGACACCTCACCATCCTAAGTGTAGACCAATACATGGCTCTATGTACTGGTTTTCTAAGTCTTGTCAACCACGCTCTGAAACACCAGTCAACAGCCTCTCACATCTACGACGGATGTCCTCCAGGAGGGCAGCCGCATCCTCATCCTGTGCCGCTCTCGCTCCACTAGGGCCTGCAGCTCCTGATGCTGCAGGTCATCCCATATATCTGACCGGTTTTACTGGTGCTATATCTGCATACCAAAAGTACACAAATCAGTACCATATATACTATTCAGAAACTTTAACATGCACATAAAATATTAGTCACTTGTCACTCACCATCGGGTCCCCATACTCGACCAGGCGGTAATGGAAAGTCCGGATCCCCACAATAACTCATCCCACTATAAGGATAGTCGTTTATGTACAATGGCATCTGATCCCAATGGGCAAAGAACTCGGCTCGGAATACCCGTCCGACTGCCCCTCCTCCTCCTCTGCACAGTAGTCGCCCCCACTGGCGCATCTGGTGTCTCTCGAGCCCCCATTTGGGAGTTGTATATGAGGTCGTAAGGTCAGGATCTTCTCAAAAAAGAACGAGCACAAAAAGGTCCCATATGCACAATCATGGTTCACTTGCCGCTTGCAAAGCGATAGTTGTCGTTTCAACGACACCAACATCATCTGGGCCCACTCATAGTAGGTCCCACTCAACACTTTCTCCACAATCATCATCTTCCCTCCAGTGATGTGATGGAGTGCCAGGTTGCCCAGGATCCGCAACATCGTTGTGGCCACAGCATGGGTCTCTAGTCTCTCTAGGTCCTCAATTGATATCCGAGTCCCTTTGAATTGGAGGCCTGGTCGACAATGTCTCTCTACAAACTCCATGATGTTACACCCCCGCGGTAACACTGGTTGTGTATTTCCCACCATCCCTAGTGGTGGGAGACCAATCAGGCTATAGATCTTGGACTGTCAACTCGATCATGTGCCCCTGCACTATAAAGAACTTACGATCTGGATCCCAATAATTGACAATCCAGGCCAACAAGGGCTCCCCAGCTCTCATCAGAGGGTTCTCCACAAACTTCAAAACGCCAAACCTGGCCAATGCACGACAGACACCCTAATCCACTTGGATCTCCGACCGTAATGTACCCAGGTCTCTCTCCCTCCAGTTGATCCATATATCTGCCATATCTACACAAAAACATCATCTTTGTCAGTATACAGATAGGAAAAACTGTATCCAACCACAAAAACCCAAATCTCAGCCCCAAAACAGCACCGAAACCCCCTCCATCTGACAGGTCGTACTTTTTGGCCAAATCCTGGGACAGGTCGCACTTTTCTTCTCAAAACCTGCTTCCCAGGTCGCAGTTTTTGGCCCAAAAAGTGCAACCTGGCCATGAAGATGAAGGAGGGGTTGTTCCTGAGATTTAGGACCCTAATTTGAACTTTCAATCCATCAAAAAGAAAGAGTAGGGTTAGGCCTCTTACCTACAACTGACGGATCTCGATTCCAACGGTCAGTTTGTCCACTACGATCGCCGCAAGATTTAGGGCCTTCTCTCCTCTCTACATTCACCATAGCTACACAAGCAAATGAGTGAATTTGTGGGAAAATGCCTTATTAGAAGAGAAACCCTTGATTTTTCTTTCGCCTGCTGCCGCCAAACCGTAGCTCAGTTTGACAAACTGTCTGCACCGTTGGAAAGCTCTCACCAAGCCCTCAAATGGGTATTTGTTATTTTTTCATGATTTGATACTTCACCGGGACACATTTTGTCCAAGAAGGGTCACTTCACCTCTCCTCAAAATCGGATTTCCTCACTTGCAACACTTGTACTTGGGGCACCACTTTGCCTCCATACTTGTCCTTGTTCATGTTGATTTTCATCATGAGATACCATCTTGTACTCATGTTTTTATGGTCACCCATTGGACCTTTACTGTGTGGCAGCACCATCGAGTCGCCCTTGTTTAGAGCATCCAAGTTGAGCCATCATCGCATTCATGGAGTCGATCCCGAGTCCCTTTGTATCCCGCTATAGTCCTCCATCCTTCATTGCTTGGTCCCTCTCTCGTGTCGCACATTATGGCCTTCAGTTCCACTGTCCCCTATCCCTCATGATATTGTGTCAGTCGTTGACAGGTCATCCATGCCCTCTATGCTTTAACAAGTGAAGTCGTCCATTTTCTACTCAGTACCCCCCATTTCATTATCATCATTGGTGTCAGTCTGTCAGTCGCTCTACTATTTTCTCTCGTGCCTTAGTTGAGGATCCCTTCTTACCTCACCTATGGCGAACCTCCTTCTGTTGACATCAGCTCATTCATTCCAGAAGACAGGTCTAGAGGGCAATGTACCTTGGTTCCAACTTCCATTCTTGTTTGATGCCTAGGATCAGGCAAAGGGACTCCTCATTGCCCTTTGACTTGATTGTTTCTCAGCGCCAGCTCCTTTTAGCATGATCAAGATCCGTATACTTGATGGTCCAGTGATGCAGCAGCTGATACCAGTGATTCCCGGGTGTGTGTGAGATGTCTCAGCCCTCAGGAGGGAGTGGCCCTACAGGTAGCCCCCCACATGCACGGATGACCTCTTCATCGCAGCCTTCGATGCAGCTCCATATATTTGAAGATGTCGGCCTTAGCCGCTTGCAGCACCTCTTTGATTTGCATGTATCATTTAGATTTTGTGAGTCCTTCCCCATTTATAGGGGCATGTGGGTTGTATTTGTATCTCATGTACTCAAATATTATTGTATAAGTCCTGGCTGTTATCCCAGGCACAACATGTATGTAGGATTCATCATTATATCTTTTATCTGGATCATGTTTATGCCAGCCTGTACTTTATGGTTCGGTCCCTTGTTTACTGGACGCACTATTCTTTTGTACTTTGTCTCGGCGGGCATAGGTATGCCTCCCCCGCTGCCTTTAGCACAGGTACCCACTCATAAAAAGAGACTTGTCGCACTTGTAAGTCTCGTCTCCTCAGGGTCTAGTTCTTCAGCACATTAGTCTACCTCACATTCCTCTCTCTGACTTCCCTTTTGATGTCTGGTGATTGAGTTCTTACAACGAACTTCGGTCATACGATTTTCTCCTAACACTCGCACGATGGGGGGCAATCTGTTACATCGTTTTTTGGTCACCTAACCTATTATCATTAGATGGACCCAAGTACACCATGTAAAACCAATTTTACCCTAATTAAAATTGCTTTCACTATGTAAAATAACTTAATAAAACACATTTATTAGGTTGTTTATGGTCTAAACAGGAAACCCCAAGGGGAAATATTAAACAAATCTATATTTGTTTGGTTTTCCTCATGGATTAATTAATTAAACAGTAATTTAATTATTATTCCTAGTCATATTTAACCCAAAACAAGGAAATTAATTAGATAAATCCTAATTTATCTTATTATTTTCTAGGAATAATTATTTAAACCTTATTTAAATAATATTCCTTGTTAAATTTGACTAAATCATTTATAAATAATTGAATAAATCATTATTTTTTTAATTTTCATTCAACCACTTCCTTAAAATGATAAATAAATCATTTATTTATTTATTATTTACAAATAAAGGGCTTTGACCCAAGTCAAATTCCCTTCCCCTCCAACAAATATAATAAAATATTTCATAAAAGGTGGATCTAGATTTGGTTAATATTATTTTAATCATGCACCAAGATCTAGAATGACCTAATATTTTGTTATAAATAGAAGGGATTTTCCTACCATTCATCACCTTTTGTTGCCTCTTAGATCACTCTGGATCTATACTCTTGGTCTGACTTTGAGCCATTATCATTGTCATATTTTCTATTATTTGCTTTGTGAGCTCCCTTTGAGTTCTATGTTTGTCTGGGTTTTCTACACCAACAAGAGAGAGAAATTCTAGATCTGAAGTGTTGAGGACTTCCAAGAACCCATCCCATTGAGGAGAATTGGAAACACTTTTCTTTTTTTCCTCCCAAATTCCATTAATATAAAATTCTTCAAAAAACATTGTTCTTTTCTTGTCTAATGGATGCATGGAGCAAAACCTTATTTTTACTGCTTAATGTCTTTTTATGCATAGATCTAGATTTTTTGCAGCATTTGTCTTGATCAACTAACTACATATCTGAAGATATTAGTAGCCATATTTTGTTGTTAGGGCTATAAGTTATGCGTAGCTAAAGTGGTCTTTTTTCATACACTTCGAATTAAGATTCATACTAACACTCTGCATCCCTAGAAATCCGTCGAATCTATGCCTTGTTGCCACCACATGCAATGTCGTCGGGAAGGAGGAGGCAGAGGTTCTCCCTCCTGCCCTCCAATTTTGACCATGGAGGAGTGCACAATGGCCTTCTTTGTGGCTATGGACATGCCAGAGGTATTTGACCCCCAGATGTTCTCGACCCATGTCTCAATTCGTATTCTGGAGATTCAACAAAGCTATTCGGGCTCTAGCTCTAGGAAGTGGCCTCAAAAATCCACTCTCTCTCGCTCATCCTCCTAGATGCCAAGGAAAATGGTGGGTCTTCCAGTAAAAATCATGGAAGATGCTTTAGAAAGTGGAGGTAGCAGCTCAGCTGAAGGAGCCCAACAAATTGAAAATGCAACGGACATAGGCGCTCACTCCACCTCCACTCCAGAGTTGGCTCCTATATCTCCAAGAAGTGGGACGCCCTATCTGATTACAGGTGATAAATTGTGGAAGAACCTCCTCATAAGCAGCACTATGATTCAAATGACTAGCAATTGTAGAGCCATGGCTTTCCTTTTTTTATACTCTATTAATAGCTAGTTTCCCCATGAAGATCAGCTCTTTCCATGACTTTTTGAATTCTCTATGGGCTGGTTTCCCCCCAGGGGCAACCCAATTTTTGAATTTTTGAATTGCATCCTTTCAATAGGGGTTAGCTAATCCAGCAACCCCTGTCATGAAGTTTCAATGTACTCTTTTTGTACCATGTAATAGAAATTAGCCTTATGTAGAAAAAAATAAATGTTTCAATTGTGGTGAGATTGATCAATTTGCTGCTAAATGTCCTCATAAGAATTTTGATGATGAATAAGAAGATCCTAGGAAAGCAAAGAAGAATCAAAGAATATTCAACAAACAAGGTAAAAATAAAGGCTTTAAGAAAAGCTTCTACTCAAAATAAGATAGTTCTTCAACTAAAGAAGAAAGTGAAAGTGGTGAAGAAAACAATATAGGAAGAGTATTATTTGCGGCTAGGGACAACAAGAAGGAAGCTCCTAAAGAGGAAGAAGATGATGAAGAAGAGGTAAATGAGGCCAAATTTGAAAAGGATGTTGTTAGACTTATGAAGTATCTCAAGGTTGAGAGAGGAAGTGTCAAATCACAAGAAGTCGAACTAAAAGAATTAAAAGAACATGATAGCACTAGATAACTTTTGAGGTCTAAAATGGGCCTCCTAAGAAAATAGTAAAATCAAAATAAAATTTATAAGAACCTATTATCACTCCTCCAAATTTCTAAGGTTAAGGAAGAAATCCCAACAGAGGTAACTGCGGGCCAACCTTTTAACTTGGTAGCTAGCCCTACCAAGTCGAAGAGGGATCTCTCCACAAAACATAGCCTAGGAGGCTGAATGGATTATGATTTTAGGCTAGGTGTGAGTTCAAGGGTTTTGATAATTGATTTTTGTCGGGTTGTTGGATGAAAGTATGGTCAAGGAAGCAAGGTCAGGGCAAATGAGATAGGGTTGCAGAGATTCAATGGGGCAAGTTAGGCATAAGGCTTAACACTTTAAGATGATTGTGATGAGATGGTTTTAAGACTGGTGAGGAGATAGGAAAATCTTGGGAGATGTATTCTTCCTAAACAGAGGAAAATGGACAAATTATGATAACTTCCCCTAAACAGAGCATGAGAAAGCATGCATTCTGCCTATCAATTTGAAAGGGATCATACAATAGAGATGTAATGAACATGAAGAAAACACATTATATCATATGAAACTGAAGGAAAAATAACGATAAACATCATACCACATGTATCCCAAAAAATAGCTACAACTCTTCTTTATTAATTGGCCAAACTGAGTATAATAGTCCTTGATCAATGAGCTAGCATCCAAATTGGTTCCAAATCCTTGATAAGAGTGAAGAAAGGGACTAAATAAACATCAAAGAAACATTCACTCATCCTAATGGATCGAATCCATGAGGTGAGGAAGAGATCCACAAAATTCTAAACTGAAAGCTGGAGTATAGGGAGCTCTAAGCGACTCCTCCCTAAATACATTCAAACTGATTCATTTGACTTAATGACAACTTTTACCTAATGAATGTACCCCTAGGTAACTTATCCATAACATAATTACATTTACCATCCTCAATTACATAGGTGAAGACATAAATTTCTGAGATAAATTCAAAATTACAGTGAAATTTTTTTTAAAATCAGCAAATTGTCAAGTGCACCATTTTTCTGTCAAGTGCACCCTCGTTGTGTCAAGTGTGCCCTCCCTGTTCAAGGCTGATTTTGAATGAATTTTGGATGTCCAAATTAGGCCTAAAATGGCTTGTTGGAAAGATATTCAAGTCTAATTTCTGAATATGTCTCCAGTTTGAAAAATGAAGGTGATTTGATCCCTCAAAACTTCATTCTCCCAAGACTACTCTGTGTGCAATGCCTAGGCCAAAATAGGGGTAGAAACATGATTTTTAGCTAGTTTTTTGACCTTTTGACATGTCAAATTTGAAAACCAAGGCTAGAAAAGTGGGTTTCTTAGATTTTTTTGTCCTTAGGAATCCACTAGTGGTCTCCTGTTCCTTAAAAAGTGCCTCAAAAAAGTGTGCAACACCTAGGGCACTGCACATATGACCAATTTGCTAATATGAACTTGTTCAGGAATACACAAATTTTGAAAAATGGGTCAAATGGCTTCAAAATCGGTGGAGAGAGTTTTGGTGAGGTGGCTAGGCTTGGAGTGAAGCCTCTACAAGTATATCCAATTTCTTCTCCTCTTCTTGGTGAGTTAGGGCTTCAATCCTTGCATTTGTTGCCTTCAGTTTTGCCCTTGTATTTATTTCTTTTTTGGCATAGTGTTTGGCCATTATCCTTTGAATATTGTTGTCCTTTTTAACCTTCTTTAAAAACTTCTCCAAGTGGTCATTTATGGCTTGAATCCAACCTTCCTTGTCTTATTTGATCATCTTCAAGAATTGATCATCAAGGATGGCTTCATCAATTGTCTCTCTTTGCCTTTGTCTTTCAAGCTCCAAGGCTATTTTTAGGCCTCTGGTTCTAGGCATACCTCTTGGTGATTTTTCTTCTTGTTCTTCAATCAAACCATGCTTCTCTAGGGTCTCATCAAGTAAATCTTTAGCTTTTTCTGCCTCCCTTTGAGTTGTGATATACTTAACCTCATCAATGAATTTCTTGGTTTTCAACTTCTTATTCTCCTGCTCAAGTGATTTTATGACAAACTTGGCCCTATCAAGATTATTTTGAATCTCTCTAATATTGGCATCCTTTCCTTTGATGGCTATGTATATGTTTTCATCATCATCCTCCTCACCTAGGTCAACAAGCTCAAAATCATGCTCAGTCTCATGGAGGTTCTCTTCATGTCTAACCTCTGGCTGAATTTCTGCCTCAGCCACCTTTTCTTTTTCTTTTTCCACCTACTTTTTTTATGTAGAAGGAATGGCCCATTCCACTATGTGTGGAGTAAAAATATGCATGTTACCTCTCTGGTAGGTTTTTGGCAATGGCTCAACCTCAACCACATTAGCCCTCTTAGGCTCACTGACCTCAATCCTGCTAGGTGATCCAATGTCATGATGAAGTGGAGATGAAGGAGGTAAAATGGGTGAAGGGGACTGATCTAATGATGATGAATGTACTGTGGGCTGAGATGGAGGGATGGAAGTGGATGGCTGAGATGATGAAGGCACATTTTTGTATGCTGAGTTGATGGCTCTCTGAATATATCATTGGCTATGAAGGTACTCCTTGCAATGTTTAGTTCATTGAGATGATAGAGGACTATGATTTTGATTCGGTAATGATGGAAAATAATTCTCATTTGATGTTCATACTCCCTTTTCTGGACAATAGATTCCATCTTATCAATGCTCCGAAAAAGGTAGTAGGGTATGTTGAGCATCTTTACCCTAGTGAAATGCATTAAGAGCCAGATGTGATAGGTTTAAAGTCTTGAAAATATACCTTCACATGAAAATTATTTCATGATTATATTCATCATTGGTGCATCTCTGTCTAGGAGGTAGGAAAAAGGAAAGAACCTATTTTTCTCATTCTTATATCTAGGTTTCATGAAAGGCTCATAGTAATGTTCCTCTAATTCACTGTGCTTGAACCATTTCTCCCCAACATTTTGGATCTCGATGGCAGCTGAAATGATGGCAGTTGACACAATAAAGGTGACACCATATAGATTAACTTGGTTGTCTTGGAGATTGGACATGAAAATCCTCGTCAATATGGCATGGTGTTGGACCCTCTGAATTTTCTCACAGAACTCAAAACACCCAACATGTTTGAAACATGTCACTGCCATAGGAGATGCCAAAAGCTCTCTAGTACTTGTTGGCTCAATTCTGAGTATTCTTCCCCCTTTATGTGGCCTTCTAACCTATGTTTCTTATCCCTCACTGTATGTTATGTTCTCTTCTTCTGCCATGATGTTTTAAAGTCAAAACCCTAGGGAAGCATGATGATGGTGGAAAGTGGTCTTAGGAATGAGGAATGGGAAATGGAGATTTAGGGAGATGGTGCTAGGGATTTATGAAATGGGAAATGGGATGGGGAGTAGTGATATGGTGGAATTTAGGATGGGGAAATTATTTACAGGTTTGGGGTTAGGAGCATAGGTAGTTGTAGCACCTAGGGCTTATGGTATTGGGAAAAAGGGTTAGGGAAAGGGGATTTGTAGTAAAAGGGTTTAGGAATGGGTATTTTGCAATGTAGGAAGGGTATGAAGGTGTAAGGAGATGAAATTTGGGGAATTAAAAGTGAAATATGAGATACTTGGGTTTTAAAATGATTTAAATACCAAATTATAAAACAAATTTTTACAACACCCAACAAATGAACTTGATGGAGAGGATAAATGATGGAATTAGCTTTCACTCACTTGCTGGAGGTCGATGAGAACGTTTTTGAAGCTTAGGAAGTGATTTTTTTTTGTTTTTGAAATTTGAAAGAGTTTCTGGATTTTTTGGTCAAGTGCGCCCTCGCTGAAGAAAGTGCGCCCTCGTTGAAGGAAGTGCGCCCTCGTAAAAGCAAGTGCGCCCTTTGCTCTATTTTTTGAAAATTTTTTCCTAGAAACTCGAAATGTTTCCCTCTTGGAGTGTGCTCAATGATGGTAGGAAACAAATGAGTTTGAATTTGATGTCATAAAGGCTTTAATAGTTGAATGAAATTGATAGTTTGATTTAAACCCCACTTTTCTAATGTTTCATTTCACCTTTGAAAACTTTGTTGAATACCTTTTTCACTTTGATTTTATTCTTTTTAGGTTGATGTGCTGGATTTTGGAACTCTTTACATTTTGAATTTGTTGATCTTTAGTTTGGCATATGAGTTTGAGTTGGCAGCTCAGGACAGTACTTATTACATATAATGAGCATAAAATTACAAAAAAAATAAAAAAATAAATAAATAAATTACATCTTTGTTTTGAATAAAAGTACACTTTGGTATGAATATCATACTTTGAAACCATAATTACAACCTTTAAAAATCATATTTACATGCTGAAAAATCTTCTTCAAATGATAAAGAAGTATTATTCAATTACTCTCACACTTTATTTGACCTTATTGAGATGAAATGGAGTATTATTGAACTTTGGAAAATGAAACCTAGTGACCTAAATGGACCTTGAATGACCAGACTCCATGTTGACTTTGACTGACATATGACATAGTGAAATGAACTCTCAACATTGATTTATGCTTAGCAAGACATGAAGGTGGGCCAGCAAATGTGAATTTTTGAGGGAGAGTGAGGTTTTATGACTAGGGATACCATCAGTGAGTGAATTTTTTGCATGACCTAGTGGAATGATAAAAAAATTCCGAGTGGGACCCCTAAAATGAATATGAAAAGTGTGATTTTGATCATTGATGGCATAATTAAAATTCTGACACTGACAGAACCAATAGTATTCAAGATGATAATGTCAACCATGGGGATGATTCACCATTTTTGGGGTAAAAAAGGTAAAAAGATTAAAAAATAATAAAACTATTTTTTCAACTTGTATTTTCAACTTATCTCCCTAAGTTTTTAGTCGAATTTCGAGTGGAATTACCCATTGGATGCAAAATTTAATTCCTCATCCAAGGAGTACCCATGTTGGATACTTTCGATGGACTCTGCTACACGAAAAATGAGAAATACATGAAAAATGTGATTTATCAATTTTCGTGTAGCATGGTCCATCGAAAGTATGCAACATGTGTACTCCTTGGATGAGGAATCAAATTTTGCATCCAACGAGTGTTCCTGACCGAAATTGGAGTAAACCCATAGGGAGATAAGTTGAAAAAGTAGTTTTTTCTTTTTTTTCCTCTAAAATTTGATGATGTAATCTAATCCTATTTTATTATTTCCACTATTGTTTTATAATTTCCTTAGGAGTCCCATTTTAGACCTCAAAATTACCTTAATGGAACCTCAATAGGAAGACTAAAGAATAAAAAAAAATCATTATCAATCTTAAGGTATAGTTGGAAGAGGAAAATAAAAAATGAAGAATCACTCAAAATAGAACTTGAAGAAAGAAACAAGGAAAGTGAGGATTTGGAAGCAAAGAGAGTTTCTTTATGAAAGGAAGCACATAAAATAAATGTTCAGTAGAACTTTGGAAAAAACTCCAAAGCATTGGATGAACTCATCAACAGTCAAATGCCATGTAGTGACAAGATAGGATTGGGCTACAGGAAACATTCATGAAAGGATCGTGTTCCTCAAACACATAAAAATGAGTCGACCAAAAAAATTATGCAAACATTACTATAAGATCTATCAAAAAGGAAGAAAGCTTCCCAACAAGGAAAAAAAGTTTGAGAGATACGAAATCAACATCCCACATTAAAGGAATTTCAAGAAGAAATCCATTGGAGAAAAATATTACGAAGAATATCAACCCCTCGCAGGTATCAAACCATCCTTCTTGGTGTTATTTTTTCTTCAAAAAAATTTGGAAATAAAGTTGTAAATTACAAGGCCTGTGATAGGAGAAAAAGCAACTTTGGGAATTACTCTAGGAAGGATTATCCTAGAAATTCAGGAGAATATTACCAAAAAAATTATAATAGGTTTGGATACTTGAGCAATGAGATGGAATGCTATAAATGCAACAATGTTAGACATTTGGCTAAGGATTGTAGATTAACTGCTCCTCCAAGGGAATCACAGCAAAATCAAAATGCTCCTCCAAAGTTCTAGAGGAAGAAAAGTGAAGTTTCACACTTAATCTAAAATCACAAAGAAATAATAATTTATAGTATGTTGATAGTGGATGCTCGACCCATATGACTAGAGATAGAAACAAAATTATATCTCTAAAGGAAGGAAATGTTGGAACAATGTCTTTTGGGAATGACATATCTACAAACATTGTAGGAAGAGGCATTGTTAAGCTTGGAAGCAAGGATGCTATAGAAAAATATGTTCTACTCATAAAAAAACATGAATCATAGCCTACTAAGCATAATTCAAATGTGTGATCAAGGACACACGTTGTTATTTGTTTTAAAATGTGAAATAAGGAGAGAAAAATATAGCAAGATAATGGAAATTACAACAAGGACTCGAAATGACATATACATGTTGCATGAGACTATAAACAAAGGTTGTTTCCTACCAAAAGAGGATGAAATTTGGCTCTGTTATAGAAGGATGAGACACATAAACTTTGATTACCTTGCTAGGATCAAGAAGTTTTAAGAGAAATGTTATAGATTTAAAAACCAGCCAACACCTCATGTAAGCATTGGAAGCATAGAAAACAGACAAGAGTTTAATTTAAGACTAAGGAACACTCCATGTCAAAACCATTAGAGATGGTACACATTAATCTATGTGGACCTATGAAGACCAAAGGACCAAAGGACTAAATGGACCAAAGGAACGAAGAAGAAATCAGAAGCCTTTGAAGGTTAGAATCAACAAGGAAATGGTTGAAAATGAAACTAACTTGAATATTTAATGTTTGAGATCAAATAATGGAGGGGGATTCACATCTGAATAATTTCAACACTTTTTTTAGGAATGTGGAATAAATAGATAGTTCTTAGCAACCATGACACCACAAGAAAATTGGGTCATCGAAAGGAAAATAGAACGGTAAAATATATGGCTAGAAATATATTGAATGATTCAAAATCAAACAACAAATTTAGGGTCCAAGTAGTAGATACAATATTGTACATCTTAACAAAGGATTTCTTACAAGTAACTATGATAAGAATTCATTCGAACTATGGAACGGAAGACCAACAAGTTTCAAACACTTCAGAGTCTTTGGAAGAAAATGCTACATTAAAAGGGAAGACTAGAAGATTGGAAAATTTGACTCTCTCTCACAAAAGTAAAGCATACATATGGTATAATCAGAGACTCAACCAGATAGTCGAAAGCATCAATGTAACATTTGATGAAGTTCAAGGACCAAATTCCAAAAAAGGAATTTCATCCTCAAGTGAACCAGAGACAAAAAAAGTGGAGCCAAAAGAGGTTAAAGAGGAAGCCCTATAGGAAGAATAACAAATGAGGAAAAAACTCCCAACCAAGAGGAGAAATGAAATGATTAGTAGGATGACATAATATTTGGAAGTGATGATGACAAGTTAAGCAAGAAGTTCCATCAGATATCAAATGTCAGTTTGAGATGGCATTGCTTGGTGAGTTGAATTTATTTTTGGTGTTTATTTTTGTAGCATCGGATGTGCTCTAGCCTCAAGATTTTGCAAAGTGGATAAGACAAATGCATTCCCAAATACCCAAAAATCATTTTGGAAATTTCACCAGGAGAGGATTTAATTAAAATAATTAATAATTTTTAATGTGTTCCTAAGTCTAAACATAGGAAATGTGATTAATTAAATTCTATTAATTAGATCGGGTGTGAATCTTCTACATAAAGACACAAATCGACTCTCATTTAACCTTATCCTTTGATTATGTTTTAATATTGTTCGTTGATATGTCAATGAGAGATTATAAGAAGGAGTTTGATGGGAATTTGGAAGACACATTAAGTAAGAGATCAAGAGAGTAGTGTAGCAATTGCCCGAGGAAGATCGAAGTGATTTCTTGCAGTGAGGGGCGGGGATAGTTTGTCGGAGGAAGATTTTCCAAATTCAGAGAATACATTGCAAAAGAGGCAGAGAGAGATCTAGAAGAGGTTGTGCAGTGCCATGTTGGGTAGCATAGAGCTGAGACAACGCAAAGCCTTTGAGGAGATTCACATATATGTTGAGGAGAAGTCTAAATCTAGTGTCGGGAGTTGGGGTGTGAGACCGAAGGGCTGAAGATCTAAGTTTCCAGTTGGCAGATCGATCAGCCTAAGGAGTGATGCAATCCCTAGGAGCTATGACGCAGAGCCAATGCAGTGGCTGCGCAGAGGCAATGTGGGGCTATCCATTCAATGGTTGGATCAGTGCTGGATCACCAGTGACAGTGTGAGATAATTTCTCACTATATTTTTGCCAGTTAGATTCTCTGTATCGGATAGACAGTAAGGCATCCAAAAATTTATATTCTAAAACTACTGCATAATATGCAAACCCTCACCTGCTGCACCGATTTTTCCGCATTGGTTTTTTCCAAGGACATTGTCTAGAAACAATGGTGTTTATGTGTGTGTTTATTTATTTCTTTCTCAGTACTTGCTTCTATAGTATTTTATTTATGTTGTGAAGGTTTTAGTCGTATTTATTTCAATATTTACTATGTAACCCCGTAAATAACTTATATCAAAATTAACAAGTGGGAGAAATAACATCAGATTGTTGTAGTAGGGATTCCATTTGTGTAATTATCACATGGTATCAGAGCGTAGGTGAAGTGGGAGAACATAGAAGGAAGAGCCTAGCGCTGAGTAGAAGGAGGAGTTCGAAGGACTGCATAAGCAGCAGATCAAACCCTAGAAGGGTTGCACAATCCATTGGCTTGGAAGTCTGATTTTCGTGGAAAATTACTTCTCTGAGTGAGTCGACAAAGAGTAAATTTTTCGGATTGAGATCTTGTCAAAGGCAGAGGGAGAAGTGCAACAGATTCAACGTTGAGAATATCTTCAGCTAGGACACAGTTTTTTGCAGAAATTTGTTGGGACATAAAAACATCAGAAGAGGAGAGAAGGGCACATACTAAGGGAATTTCTTCCTCAAAGAATTTTGAGCCAAGGAATTCAATTTCTTTCTCTAGAGTAGCAATAGCTAGGAGAATATCTACTTACTCCAGTAGATCCATTCATTTTCTACATAGAGGAGAGAGGAGGTAGTTTGACATTTGTTTGGCGAGATGGCAGCAACAAGGTTGAGAGATCAGGATCGGTTAGAGGGTGTCTCCAACTGTGATATGGAATGCAAGGATTTCCTTCCTTCTAGATGAGCATGATCTTAAATTTTTTATCGATAATGTGGTAGTTGTCCCCACAGATCTGGATCCATTGAAAGCTTACAAGAAGGATACGGCAAAGGCCAATAGGTTGATCCTCGACAGAGTGAGAGATCATGTTGTATCACACATAACAGGAAAAGACACAGCCAAATAAATGTGGGATGCATTGGCCACATTGTATCAGGGATCTTTCGAGCAGTGGAAGATGTACTTAGAGGAGAATATGAGATCCATGAGGATGCAGAAGGGGGAGTGTATATATCCCTTCCTTACAAAGCTTCGGGAAGTAAAGGATCAGTTATTAGTTCTAGGGTCAGTGCCTCAGGCTACATAAATGGTGAGATTAGCCCTAAATAACGTCCTAGAAGAATGGAAATTTTACATCTAGAGTATTATGGGCATAGAAAGATTGTTGGATTGAGAGGGGATGTGGGAAAATATCCAACAAGAAGCGATGAGGCATGATCTAGTAAATAGAAAATTGGATGGCAGCAACAATAACAGGCAGAAATCAGAAGTAAAGAATGAAGAAAATGCAACCCTCGCATCAAAGGGGCAACAAGAGTAGCGTAGGAAAAAGAAGGAAATTTCAAAGATCAAGTGTTTCTAATGTGGTGAGATGGGCCACTTCCATTCTCAGTTTCCTCTTTGGAAGAAGGATAAGGAGATGGAGTAGGATCAGCAAGTTTCAACCCCTAAGATCAAAGAGGAGTTTGCCATGATTGCCCATATACCTCTAGGGGAGAGGTGGGGTGATCTAGTATTATAGTGTAAGATAACTACAGATGGGCAATATCCTTGAGTAGTCCAGCTCTTGGCTCATCACCTTGCTACGGGAGCCCATAGTAGTAGTAACAGGATGGAATAGTGACATATGGTGTAGTCGGGTGCAAAGTGACAGATGTTGGAATAACGCAGTGTGGGGAATTGAGCAACACAGAGCATAGTTAGCAGCAGTGCAGTTGACATAGTGTAGAGTCAACAATAATGGAGAGGATTTAGTGACAGTACAGAGGCTAGCATAAGTTAGAACTCAATGATAAATGCATCAATTTGAGCATAGTTGGTTCAATTGATGGACATCTCTCAGTTGCAACAACAGTAGATGAGAGGGAGTTGTTGATGTTGCAGTGGCAATAGCAATAGAGTAGCATGCAGAGTCAAAAGTAGCATATATGCAACGGAGAGAGAGCTACGCAGTAGTTGACGAGCAATAACAACCATACATCAGCAACGCAGAGGGGATGGTGCATAATTCAGAGTGATGCTTCAGGAGGTTGCAGCGCTTGAGCACATTCCTTGCTAAGAGGGAGTGTTGATTTTTGTAGCATTGGATGTGCTCTAGCCTCAAGATTTTGCAGAGAGGTTAAGACACATGCATTCCACAATACCAATAAATTTTTTGGGGAAATTCCACCCGGAGAGTATTTAATTAAAATAATTAAGCATTTTTAATGTATTCCTAAGTCTAAAATTAGGAAATGTGATTAATTAAAGTGTATTAATTAGATCGGGTGTGAATATTCTAGATAAATACACAGATCAACTCCCAATTAATGTTAGCCTTTGATTATGTTTTAATATTAGTCATTGATATGTCAACGAGAGATTATAAGAAGGATATTGATGGGAATTTGGAAGACACATTGAGTAATAGATCAAGAGATCTATTTCCCAAGAGAGAAGCACAACAGTTACTAGAGAAAGATCGAAGTGATTTCCTGCAGTGAAGGGAAAGGATAGTTTGTCGGAGGAATATTTTCCAGATCCATAGAATACATTCTAAAGGAAGCAAAGAGAGATCTAGAGGAGGTTGTGTAGTGCCACACTGGGAAGTGCAGAGATGAGGCAACGCAGAGCCTCTGAGGAGATTCACAGATCTGTTGAGGAACAATGCATATCTAGTGTTGGGAGCCAGGGTGTGAGACTTGCAGGCCGAAGATATAAGTTTCCAATTGGCATATCGATCAGCCTGAGGAGTGACACAGTACCTAGGAGCTGTGACGCAAAGCCAGTGCAATGATTGCGCAAAGGTAGCCTGGGGCTAGCCATTCAATGGTTGGATCAGTGTTGGATCGCCAGTGACAGTGTGAGATAACTTCTCACTATATTTTGCCAGTTATATTCCCTGTATTAGATAGCCAGTAAGGCATCCAAATATTTTCATTCAAAAACTACTGCATAATATACAAACCCTTAGTTGTTGCATTGGTTTTTTTCCGGGGACATTGTCCAAAAATAACAGTGTATATGTGTGTGCTTTTTCTTTATTTATCAGTACTTGCTTTTGCAGTATTTTATTTATGTTGTGAAGGCTGCAATCGTATTTATTTCAATATTTGTTGTGTAACAATGTAAATAACTTGTGTCAGAATTAACTTAGTAGGAGAAATAACATCAGATTGTTGCAGTAGGGATTCCCTTTGTGGAATTTTCACACCTGGGACTTGATATATCTCAGGAATACAAGGGCATATTCATTTGTCAAATAAAGTAATTTAAATAAATGTTGAAGAGGTTTCATATGGAAGACAACAAACCAGTTAGCACTCCAGTGGTGACTGGTTGCAATTTGAGCATGGATGATATATCCAAGGATACAAACCAAAGAATGTATAGATCAAATTATTAGTAGTATATTGTATGTAAAAAATTCAAGGCTAGATGTGATGTACATAGTTGAAGAGGTGGCATGTTTTCAAGCAACACCAAAAGAATCCCATGTTGTTGTAGTGAAGATATTTTTTCGATACCTCAAGGGAAGAGAAGATTTTGGCCTATAGTATCTAAAAGGAAATGACTTAACCATCAAAGATTATACAAATTCAAATTGGCTGGGTAGTGTTGATGATCGTAAAAGCACTAGTGGAGTAACATTTTACTTAGTTGGTTAGTTTGTATCATGGGTAAGAAAGAAGCAATATTCGGAAGCAGAATACATAGCAACAACAACATATTGCACTCAGGTTCTTTGGATGAAACAAACATTGCAGGACCTACAAGTGAAGTTTGATGAGACCATTTTGATGTTCTGCGACAACACTAGTGCCATAAGCATCTTGCAAAATCCTGTCATGCAATTGAAAACGAAACATATTCTTATTGAATACCACTTTGTTTGAGAATAGGTTGCAGAAAAGAACATAAAGGTGGAATATATTGGGACAAAGGAGAAAATAAATGACATCTTCACCAAAATTTTACTGTGTGAGACTTTTGAAGCTTATCCTAACAATGTAAACTATCAAACAGGGATTGTAAACTCAAAACAAGAACTCTAGCAAAAAAAACATGAAAAAATAGCCCCAAAACGAAAATTGTTGATACTCGAATAACCTGAAAACAAAAAGTGTTGATACCGGAATAACATTTTTTCAAGAGGGGGGGAGGGTAATTTTTCAACATTTTAAAAAAATGACAGTAAAAGCTAATAAAATCTTTTTCTTTTTTTTTTTGCAAAAAACACCCTGAAAACAAAGTGTGTTGATGCTAGAATAACACCTTTTTTTCTAGGCAAATTTTCAAAAAACTTTTAACAATGGTATTAAGGATAAAATATCATGACTCTGAAAAACCTTAAAATTCCAACGATTTTCAGTCATGACATTACAGATAAAATATCACGTCTCTAAAAAGGCTTAAAATTCCAACAATTTTCAGCCATGGTGTTAAAGATAAAATACTTATAAATGTTTTCAACCATAGCATTAAATACAAAATATCATGACTTGGAAAAATTTCAATTTTTGACAATTTTACAACCATAAAATTAAAACCAAAGATCATGACTACATAAAACCTAAAGTTTTCAACATATTTCAACCATGACATTATGAAAAAAAATTATGACTAAAAAACCTTTAAAAATCAACAACTGAATAAAAGATTTATTATACCAAGAGTAATTTATTTTTTAAATAATAAAAGTATAACGATTTTAAAATTTTAGTCTAAGGCAACTTGACACATTGCAACAAAAATTTAAAAATCAACCATCAAATTCGCATGCAATGTAGGCGAACTCGACCCATTGTAATGAAAACTTAAATACCAACCATGAAATTGACTCATTGTGGAGGCAGATTCGATACATTATAACGAAAACTTTAAAACTAACTATCAAATTGACACTTAATGGGATCAGGTTGCTGATCAAGAATCGACATAGAATCTGCAGAAAATGAAATAAAACAAAATAATAAATATATAAATAAACAAAAATTCAAAATTCAAAATCCAAAAGAAAAAAAAAAATTACAACATGGAAAAAAAAAACAAAAAAAAATAATAAAAAAAATAAAAAAAAATAATAATAAAATGTAAATAAAAATATATATTAAAATATAAAAAAAATAAAAAACATGAGAAAAAAACAAAAAATTAAAACATTGAAAAATAAAATCTAAAAAAAATACAAAGTTTCAAAAAATAAAAAGTAAATAGAAATATATATTAAAAAAAAACATGACCCAAAAAAATACAATGATAAAAAAAATACAGAGTTTAAAAAAACAATAACAAGTAAATAGAAATATATATTAAAAAAAATATGACGAAAAAAATGATAATAAATTATATATAAAAGAAAAAGAAAAAGAAAAAACATCAAACACAAAAACAACAAATTAACACACAAACAAAATAAAAATATAGGAGACCATAGACTTCCTAAGCTAGCTTTAAATTCCAGCCAAAACCACCTAAGGCTTAAACGAGGTTGGTATAAAGACACCAGGGCCTGGTTAAACCATTGGGAGATCGACGAGAATGTTGCATTGAAAATCATTAATAACATTAAAAAAATTGTTACTTCTAAGTTCAAAGAAAAAATGTGGTGTGAGAAAGATCTAGCAGCTAAAAGAAAATTAAGATATCATAAGGATGGCATCAACCCCACCCTAGAAGATCAAAAGTATCTCTCTGTTTTAACTAGCTCAAAGAAGAAAATTAATATAGCCAAGATTAGAACGAACTCTCATGAGCTCCATAGTGAAACAGGTCGTTGGATAGTTCCTAAAACACCATGGATGGAAAGGATCTGCCATCTCTGTGAGAATATGAACATCGAGGATGAAAATCATTTCCTCTTAGAGTGCCCTAAGTACAACCACATTAGAGCTCAATTTCATAATCTTTGTTGCAATACTGACCTTCCTATCCTTTTAAGATGCCAAAATTATAGTGAGCTCGGGAGGCTTCTCTCCAAGCTTTTTGAACATAGGAATAAAATCTTAAATCAAACTAAATAACTCTTTTCTTTAGGTCCGATAGACCAACGATTGGTCTGAGTGGACGTTAACCACCATCAGCATCATCATAAAAACAAATAAATAAAACGTAATTGAAGAATTTATTAAAAAAAACAAAATAACAAAATAAAAAATATTAAAATAAATAATACATTCAAATAAAATTAAAAACATAAAAAAATAATAAAAACATTGGATTTTTTTTTTAAATTAAAATTAAAATCAAAATAAATTAAAAAAATGAAAAAAAAAACAATTAAAAGAAACATGAAAAACAAATAAATACATTTTTTTAATTTGATTTTTTTTAATGTTATTTTTTTTTTCTAAATTCTTTTATTATTTTTTAAGTTCTTTATTTTCATTTTTTTTGAATTTTTTTGAACTTATTGTTTTTTTTTTAATTGTATGTTTTATTTTATTTTTTTGTTATTTTTACTTAAAATTGTATCGTAATCATTTTTTTTTTGAAAAACAAAATATTAAAAATTAAAAATTAAAAAAAAAAAACAATAATAATAATAATTTAAACCTCAAATAAAATTTGTTATTTTTCCAAAAAAAAAATTATTCATTTTTTTCATAAAAACCTTTTATTTAGTATGTCAATTTTAGCAAAAAGGTCCTGCAATACATATTTTTTTAATTATATCTATATTCAAAATGTGTATTTTTCTGTAATGTCTAAAATTATTTAGTGACAATTATTTTATGTGTATTGCAGTATTAATTAGCGATGTATTAATATATAAAAAAATATTAACTTCAAAATATTAATGTTAATATTTTTTAAGTTCTGCAAAAAAAATTAAAAAATTTGTTATAAAAAAACATTGCAAAGAAAAGAAAAAACACATTTTTGGAAAATTCTTACTAAACAAACATCTTAAGATAAAAAACAAGATGAATAAGACAACCTGAAAAATAGTTAAATAATAAACATTTAAAAAAAATATACATACTTAGGACATAAGAAAATTTAAACTGTCAAAAATGTCTTAAAAAAATGTTAATGTTTCTCAAAATCTGCATGAAAATCATCAACATTTAAAAAAAAATAATCTATACTTTAATACATTAGAAAAATTAAAGTATCAAAAATAAGCCCTCTAAAAAAGGGGGTTGATGTGGCATCAACAGTTTTCAAAATCGGCATGAAAATCACTAACATTTTAAAAAATATGTTTATACTTGATACATAAGAAAAGTTAAAGTGTCCAAAATATGCTAAAAAAATGTATTTTGAATCAACACTTTTCAAAATCAGATGATTTTTTGCTACATCAAGAAGCAGGTATTCGATCCAATTCTCATTTGATATTTTACTTTGTTGGATTCTACCATGTTCACATTTATATATACTTCGTTCAACCAATCAGACAAGCGGAGCACATGAACAAAGAAGCAAGTAGTTTGTCAGGGGGAGTCACCCTTTGCGATTGATGTTAAAGGGGGAGAGAAAACAAGTCAGGAAAATCAAAGGCACGAAGTTAGGGGGAATAGTGATTGCAGGGGGAGAACATATGTTGTCATCAATGACAAAGGGGGAGGATGTTGGAATGTGGTTGTCATTGATGTGAACCCAAGCAACACTAAAGGATGTCTTGCCTTTGTCGGCAAAAATGTCATGGAAAATCATGGTTTCTCGCATCAACACCACCCTTGTTGGATTCTCATCATCATGTCAATTTCAATGGTGTGTGTCACATCACAAGGGTCCTCATGGTTTGAGAGATGATTGCTCAAAGATGAAAACCTCACCTTGTGTTCAAAAGCCCAAAAAAGGTGATGATGTGGCAACATTATATTGACTAGTCTATGGCACACTTCGTTAAGAAAGGAGGATAATTCTATGAAGGAGAAATTTTAACTAATAAAGTCTCACATTCATAATGGTTAAAATCTTTGAGGAAAAAAAAAATTTGAATTTTTGTGGAAGGAAATTTTGGCTCCAAATACATTTAAAATTCAAATTTCAAATAAACTCTTTTCCTCCTAGAATTGGAAGTCGGCTTCCCTAATTTATGTCCATCCAAATCTATATAAACACACTCATTCTCCTCCCAAATGTGCAACAAGAAATTCACTCATATCTCTGAAATTGTATGCAGCCAACATAGTCTCCATCATATCTTAACAAAGGTTGAAGAAGGGTTTTGGTTCCTTGTTCAATTGGGATAAGGGTTTCATTGGGCTTCATGGCTACAAACTGGAATCAAATTGAGATTTTATCTTTGCTCTTCTTTTCAAAGTGAACTACATTTTTGTGGCATTGAATTGGACATCAACACTAGCATTGATTGGGCTCTGATCTATTTTGATGGAGGCTTAAAATTCATCCGCTCTAGCTTAACCCTTATTTTGAAGCAAATTTGAGGTACTCTTTGGTCACACCTAATGCACAAAATTTGGGCCTCTCTTCACTCTTATCAGAAGGATAATTCTAAAGTTTGCTTTCTTGCACTCTAAAGCAAAGTTCTTGATTTTGACACTCAAAGCTACGAGCATCTTCGTAGTATTTTGGGTCCCCTAAAATCACATTGAAGGTCTGCAAAAAAGGGAACATAGTTACCAATCAAACAAGAAAATTACCTAATACCCGTTTTTTTGAGGTAGCAAAAAAAGCACCCGATTTTGAAAAGTGGTGATGCAGAATCACCATTTTTTTTGGAGCATTGTTTTGGCACTTTAAATTTTCATATTACTTTTTTTTTAATTTTAATTTTATTTTAAATGTCATGATTTCCATGTCAAATTTGAAAAGTAATGATGTAGAATAACCTGTTTTTTTTAGCGTATTTTTGGAACTTTAAATTTTCTTTGATTTTTTTTTTTAAATGTATTTAGAAAAATTGTGATTTTTTTGGCACTTTAAATTTTTTTATTTATCAAGTATGAACATTTGCTTTAAAATGTTGGAGATTTTCATGTTAATTTTGAAAAGTGTTGATGCAACATTAATCCTTTTTGTTTAGACTAGTGATTTTCATCTTGATAATAAAACATAAAAATAAAATAAAATAAAAAAACATGACAAAAAATAATCAAATATAAAAAAATAAAAAATAAAAAAAATAATTAATTAATTAATTAAAATATGAAAAAAAAACTAATAAAAGTGTAAAAAAATACAAAAATAACTTGTGAAAATAAAAAATTGAAACAAGAAAATAAATAAATAAAAGGGGTAAAATTCAAAAAAAAAAAAAAGTTAAAAAAAAAACATAATTAAAGAAAATGATAAAATTAAATAATTAAAATTAAAAAATAGTTAAAATAACCAAAATACTAAAATAAAAATAATTTAAATTTGGAAATTTAAATTTAAAAAAAAAAAAACAACAACAACAACAACAACATTAAAAATTAAAAAATAAATTAAATTAAATTAAAAGAAATTATATATATATATATATATAATACATTTTCAAAACATTAAAAAAAATAATTCATTTTTGTTTTTTAAATTAATTAAAAAAAATACATTTTTTTAAATTAAAATTTAAATGAAAATAAATAAATAAATTATTAAATTTAAATAAATTGATGATGATGAAGATGAACGTCTGTTAAGACCAATGCGGTCTATCAGAACTTAAGGGAGGAGAAAGAATCTAAGTTTGATTCTTCAAAATCTTGTTTCTATGGTCAAAGAGAAGAAAAATAAGTGCTCCAAGATCGCTATAGGTGGGTTGGCTTAATAGGTCAAAAAGATTGGAAGTGTGGCAGATGGTAGGGAATTGAGAGCGAATGTGAGTAAGATTTGGGCAGTCTAAAAAGAAGTGATTTTCATCTTCCACCTACTTAGAATTGTAAATATGACATTCTATCGTTCCAAGGGGTCTTGGGAATAGACCATTGTCCGGTCTCACTCCGAAGCTCATGGAATTAGTTCTTATCTTATCGATGTTCATTTTTTCTTATTGATGGACAACACAAAGAGATAATTCTGATTATCAAGGGTGGGGTTGATAACTTCCTTATAGTATCTTAGCTTTCGTTTACCCTCCAGCTCCTAATCCTCCCACAACTTTTCCTTAAACTTGGAGGTAATAGTATTTTTTATGTTATCTTTGCTTCCCATACTGAGCTCCTCCTTAATTCCCCAATGGTTGAGCCAGGTCTGGGCATCCTTATGCCACCTGCACTTGAGGCGAAGGTGAGGGTTTTGACTACAGTTAGAAGCATTTTTAGGGAGAATTTTTATTTCATGTTGTCAAGCTTCCTCTTATACATTAGATATCTAAGCATAGCCATACTTTCAATGGGGGACAAAACATATTCAATCAAGAGGATATGATAGGGAGTATTGCCCTTGATCTTAAGGTTGTAGGTTATGAATTGCTTTTAAGTCATCTCAATCTTCCTCCATGATTCTTTGGATATATTGCAACCCCAAACTTCACATCTGTATAAGACAACAGGGGTGACAAGGGTCTCAAAGAGGAACCTATTTTTACTCCAAATGTAAAGATCGACCAACTTGCAATTGTTTTCAAGCTCATAATAAGCTTTTCAGTGCCCAATAATCCTTTTTTCAATGTTATAATTCCAGTTGAGATGATGAGGGAAGTCAATGCCCAAATATTTACAAGAAAAAACCTGCTCTAAACACTAGTTATAAAATTAATTTAAAAAAATTAAAAAATATGTTTTACCGCTGCCCTGGGGCCGCAAGGCTCGGCCTCCAGGTAAAACACATTAAAAAAAATATCAATTAATTTTTTTATTAATTTTTTTTAAATTATTATTATTATTATTATTATTTTTTTATTTTTTTTATTTTTTATTTATTTCTAAATTAGATTTATTTTTTATTTTTTATTTATTTTTAAATTTTTTTATATTTTTAAATTTTGTTTTCTTTAAATTTTTTTTAAAAAAAAAAAAATATATATATATATATATATATATATATATATATATATATATATATATATATATTATTTAAAAAAAATTGATTATTATTTTTTTTTTTTAATTTAAACTTTTATTATTTTCTTTTTAAATTAAATTTTCTTTTTTAAAATTAAAATTTGTAAATTAAAATTATTTTTTATTTTAATGATGATGATGGTGGTGGTGGTTAACGTCCACTAAGACCAATCTTTGGTCTATCGGACCTAAAGAAAAGAGTTATTTAGTTTGATTTAAGATTTTATTCCTATGCTCAAAAAGCTTGGAGAGAAGCCTCCCGAGCTCACTATAATTTTGACATCTTTGTCAAACCAGGAGGTAACTCCGCAAATCAGAATGGGTATTAGATGAAGAATGTACATGTATTTATACATGGAGGTGAGGCAATTGGAATTCATCTCCTAATGACTCTTGGCCTTCCTTATTTCCGAATATTAAATAATATACAATATTGAATATTCTCACCCAACCCTTAGGATTAGGTGTCAACATTCCCCCCTTTAATCCGAAGGGATGTTGGTGAGCCCAAGCATCGCTCTGAACTTTTCAAACTTTTCTCTTCCAAGTGCTTTGGTGAAGATATCAGCAGTTTTCTCATTTGTGGAACAATGATGTAGATGGATAGTTTTGGCCTGAACATGATGTTGAATTAGATGGTATTTTGTATTGATGTGTTTTGTTCGATCATGTAACTTTGGGTTCTTGGCCAACTTTATTGCAGAAGTGTTGTCGATCATGAGTGGTGTGGAATACATTTGTTTCATCTGCAAATCTTCCAGGATTTTCCGGAGCCACACGATTTCCTTTGTTGCTTCAGCCACTGCCACATATTCTGCCTCGGTCGCGGAATCTGCTAGAACTGACTGTTTGCGTGATCTCCATGAGACAGCTCCTGATCCAAGACTCATGGTGTAACCTGTAGTAGACACCCCTGTTTCTTTGTCCCCATCAAAGTCTGAATCAGAGTATCCTATCAAGCTGAAGTCGCCTACCTGTGTATATTTGAGTCCAAAGTCTTGAGTCCCCTTCAAGTACCTTAACACTCTTTTTGCAGCAGACCAATGTCCTTCACAAGGTTTTTGCATGAACCTTGAGAGGATTCCAACAACAAATGAAATGTCAGGTCTGGTGGTGGTCAAGTAGATAAGACTTCCTATAAGTTGTCTATACTTAGTTGCATCCTCAAATTCCTTCCCTTCAATAGATGTGAGCTTCAAGTTTTGTTCCATTGGAGTGGTTAAGGGATTACATTCATCCATGCCAAACTTGTTCAAGAGATCTCCAATGTACTTCTTTTGAGAAAGAAATATAAATTTAGGATGTTGAATTACTTCAATACCCAGATAGTAATGAACATGACCCAAATCAGCCATTTCAAAACCTTTCTTCAATTCTTTCTTCATGGATGCAATATAGCTCTCATTGTTCCCTGTTATCAAAAGATCATCTACATATACCACAAGATATACAACTGTTTTTCCAACTTTCTTAACAAACAAAGTTGCATCATCAAGATCAAAATGTTTGAAGTCAAGTTTCAGAAGATGCTTGGTCAATTTCTCATACCAGGCTCGTGGTGCTTGCTTGAGGCCATACAAGGATTTTATAAGCTTGCAAACTTTGTGTTCTTGACCCTTTACCACAAATCCTTCTGGCTGGGACATATAAACTTTCTCCTTTAGATCTCCATTCAAAAAGGTTGTTTTTACATCCATCTGATGGACTTTCCATCCATTCTGAGCTGCTAGGGCAAAGAGAGTCCGGATGGTGGTCCATTTTGCTGTGGGAGAAAAAGTTTCTTCATAGTCGATTCCTTCTTTTTGTGCAAAACCTTTTGCCACAAGCCTGGCCTTGTGCTTGTCAAGTGAGCCATCTGCTTTATACTTGTTCTTGTAGACCCACTTACAGCCAATTGGTTTCGTTCCCAAAGGCGGATCAACCAACTTCCAAGTGCCATTCTTTATCAAGGCATCATACTCCTTTTACATCGCTTCTTTCCATTCATCATGAGAAGCGGCTTCTTTGAAGGAAGTTGGTTCATGATCTGTAGACAAACTCAATTCACAGTTATAAGCAATATCCATATCAACAGGAGAATCAGAATTATCTACATCACCTTTGATTTGTTTAGTGGAACTTCTTGTTCCTGTTTTTCCAACCTCATCAGGATGAACATTCTCCAATGTCTTTGTCAGCCATTTGGGAGGACCTTTCTGAGATGGCCCAGGCTGCTCATTTGACTGAGTTGGGATTGATTCAAGATTCAATCTCCCAATTCTGTCAATCACATCATTCAGTGTGTCATCCGTGGTTGTTTCTTCATGTGGGGGAGAGAGTGCTTCAGGACATGATTCCACAATTTGATTCAATATCAGAATCCCACCTTCAAGATGTGGAATCTGATTATCAAATTCTTGGAAAGATTTTGCATGTGTGAATCTATCCAGGCGATCAAGTTGCCACTCAACAACCTTGTCACTCTTGGAAGATTCAAGGAATATATCTTGCTATTACAAACTTCTTATTTGCTTCATCATAGAGACGATATCCTTTGGAGGTATTGGAGTACCCCAAGAAGATACATTTTCGACTTCTAGCACCAAGTTTTTTCCTTTGACCCTTGGGTATTAAGGCATAACAGGTGGACCCAAAGACCCTGAAATGCTTTACCGAAGGAATGTGGCCATGCCACATTTCAAAAGGAGTTTTGTTTCTAATTGAACTTGAAGGACACCTATTATTTATGTAAACAGCACATAGAACTGCATCAACCCAAAACATCAATTTTACATTCTTGAAAAATAACATGGAGCGAACCATATTTAAAATAGTTCTGTTCATTCTTTCAGCTACACCGTTCTGTTGGGGATTATATGGCACATTTGTTTGATGTTTGATTCCATGTTGACGAAGATAATTTTCAAATTTGTTTGAAGTGTATTCTTTTCCATTATCAGTACGTAGAGAGCCAATATGAGTTTGTGCATCATTTTCAATCCATGCATGAAAATTCTTGAATGTTTGAAAAGCATCATACTTGTTCTTCAATAAGTAAATCCAACACATTTTGGTGTAGTCATCAATAAATGTCATCATATATTTATTTCCATTTGCAAAAGCAACAGGCATAGGGCCACATAAATCTGAATGAACAAGCTCAAGTTTTCTATGTGCTCTGGAGTGTGAATCATGAAATGGTTGTTTGCTATGCTTCCTAGAATACAAGCATCACATTCCTTAGGTTTCCTATGAATTATAGGCATTCCATTAACACCATTTTTCTTCAACAAACGAAGGCTTTCATAGTTTAAGTGTCCAAATCTAGCATGCCATAAAAGACTTGATGGGAATGTACCTTCATCATGATGTGAACTAAATGCAAAGTTTTGAGCATGAGCAGATGAACCTTTCAGCTTCAAGAGTCTCCCTTCTTCTATTCCCTCCATGACAAGTGAGTGATCTGATGCTTTTCTGACCTCTGCCTTGCCATCAAACAAGTGAATGGAGTGTCCTTGCTGGCAGATTTGGACCAGGGACATCAAGTTTCTCCTCAACTCAGGGAGGTATAGAACCTCATGTAGAATATGATCTGGAAGACTAAGCAACTTAAGCCTGACTGTGCCAAGCCCTGATGGCTTGAGTTTGGATTTATCTGTGAAATATACTGCTCCATCAACTTTGTCAGTGAATTCTTCAAAAAAATCTTTTCTAAATGTCATGTGACATGTTGCTCCTGAATCTAGTAACCAATCATCTCTCCATGAAGTAAATGAAACATCAAACAAATCTTCAGTTACTCCATTGTTACAATGTGCTAGAACATAATGAGCGGATTCAGGTGCTTTACCTTTGTCTTTGTCATTAGTTTTACCTTTGTCTTGATTTCTTTGCTACTCAATTTTCTCCCAAGGTGTCCTGCATTTGGATGCATCATGTCCATCTTTATTGCAACGTGTGCAATGAAGATTGGATTTGTCGGATTGTTTGCCCCCCCCTTTCTGTGAAGTTTCTTCTTCCTCTTCCTCTTCTGCCACCTCTTCCTCTGGAAGAATCTGGAGCATGACTCTTTTCTCTATGTGCCAATTATGCAGCCTCTTCGGAAGACGAAGGGACTGTCATCTTCCCGAAAGCTTTCTCTCTTTCTGCAAACTTTTTCTCAAGGGTATCAAAGGTGATATGCTCAAGGTTTCCATTTGCTTGCAATGACTCAAGATAATGTGAGTAAGTCGGATATAATGCCTTAACATATGCTATGAGAGGTATGTCCACTTTTACACTAGTGTTGTCAATATCATGCATGATAGATCTAACTTCTGAAGCTAAAGCAAGGGGATCATCATTCTTCATTTCAAGACTGAACAGCTTAATCATCAATTGAACAATTTCTAATTCTGAATGTCAGTCATACAGTTATTTTAGCTTGCTCAAGGCTTCATAGGCATTTGAGAATGATGAAATATGGCGACTCACCTCTTCATTTACGGAAGCTGCAATCAAGGCGTAGGCCTTGCAGTTCTTGTTTTCCCAAATGGAAAGCTCCTTGTCTGAAGTGGGCTTTGCTGGTGGATTTCCTTCTTGTCCTTCACATATTCCTTTCCACAACTTATTAAAAATGAGAGTGTGCTTGATTTTCCGAGACCATTCAAGATAGTTCTCTTTGCCGGAGAGAACCACCCCAACAATAGATTTGAGAGAATGCATTCTTCTAAAGGGAAAAATAATTACTTTGCTGGAAAAAAATATTTTGAGGGGGGAAATTTTTTGCTAAAAAATCTTCAATTCTGGAAATATACTCAATTCTGCAATAAAAAATAATAATTTTTTTTTGTTTGTGAAAAGAATTTATTTGAAAAAAGTGATAATATGAATGGGAGTGTGAGTGGTTTTATATGGTATGGTATTAAATGAGAGGTGGTGTTATTATATGGGATGGGGTTCGGTGGTATTTAAACTGAGGCAGTGGTATTATGCATATGGGGGAGGTGTATTAAATGGGATTCGGTGGTATGAGTGTATGAGAGGGCTATGGTGCAAAGGGAGGGGCGCAGTGATAAGGGACTGTAGCCAAAGGCCGAGGGAGCGTGTGTATAGGCGAAGCGTTGCTGTGGGATAGCTTGTTGAATGCGTAAGGGAGTGGAGTCGTGTTACAGGGATTCGGTGGTATGAGCGTATGACAATGGGACAGACAGCGCTATGGATGTATTATATATGGGTTGTGGGCAATATTGTTAATGAATGAGGCGTATTGTATTGGACAGAGGTATTATGAATGGTGGGCGGTATGGTTATTATAATAGAGACAACGTATGATTATAACAGAGACAGCGTATTAATGAACAATGGTATTATGAATGGTGGGCGGTGCGTTACAGTTGCAGAGGAGCCGATACCATGACAGCGTATTACAATATACAATGGAGTTAGACAACACAGTATAGAGCCATACCAATTATACCACATGTGTTCAGGCGTGGGAAATGGAATGGGGGCGGGGAGAGATAGGGCCGAGGGGGATAGGGAATGGTGAGGACCGTGGTGAGGGGGTCGGTAAGTATGGTGAGCGCTGTGCAAAGAGGGTGCGAGTGGAAAGAGGGATAGCGTTGTTGGATGAGTGAGGAAGATTCCAGAGGGGAGGCCGAGGGGCCCAAAGAAAATTTAGGAATGGTAGAGTGGCAGGTATCTGCTGGAACTGCATATTGCAGAATTTCAGGGACTGCAAATTGCAGAATCTTCAGGAGCTGCAAAAATCAAAGCTGTGCATAAATTGCAGAGATAGTAAAAAAAATGCAGAATTGCAGTATATAAACTCAGAATGGCAGCAATTTAATGGATCAGCAAAAACTAAACATAAAACTGACTGAGCAAAAGACTATTAGCAGGAATGAGGGAGTTACACCACAAGCAAAAATGCCAATAGTGGGACTGGCTTTGATACCATGTCAAACCAGGAGGTAACTCCTCAAATCAGAATGTGTATTAGATGAAGAATGTACATGTATTTATACATGGAGGTGAGGCTATTGGGATTCATCTCCCAATGACTCTTGGCCTTCCTTATTTCCTAATATTAAATAATATACAATATTGAATATTCTCACCCAACCCTTAGGATTAGGTGTCAACAATCTTAAAAGGCTAGGAAGGTCAGTATTGCAACAAAGATTATGAAATTGAGCTCTAATGTGGTTGTACGTGGGGCACTCTAAGAGAAAGTGATTTTCATCCTCGATGTTCACATTCTCACAGAGAGGGAATATCCTTTCCATCCATGGTGTTTTAGGAATTGTCCAACGACATATTTCACTATGGAGCTAATGAGAGTTCGTTCTAATATTGGCTATATTAATTTTCTTCTTTGAGCTAGTTAAAACAGATAGATACTTTTGATCTTCTAGGGTCGGGTTGATGACCTCCTTATAATATCTTAATTTTTTTTTAGCTGCTAGATCTTTCTCACACCACATTTTTTCTTTGAACTTAGAAGTAACAATTTTTTTAATGTTATTAATGTTTTGCAATGCAACATTCTCGTCGATCTCCCAATGGTTTAACCAGGCCTTGGTGTCTTTATACCAACCTCGTTTAAGCCTTAGGTGTTTTTGGCTGGAATTTAAAGCTAGCTTAGGAATTCTATGGTCTCCTATGCTATTGAGCTTGTGCTTGTACAATAGAAGCCTAGTCATAGCTAGGCTCTCGATAAGGAAAAGACCCACTTCTATAAGGAGAATAGGATAGGGTGTATTGATTTTAATTTTAAGGTTATAAGTTATAAAACGCTTCTGGATTTGCTCAATCTTTCTCCAGAATTCTCTGGAGATGCTGCAACCCCAAACCTCACATCCATATAAGATAACAGGAGTGACTAAAGTTTCAAAGAGGAACTTCTTTCTATCCCACATTACGAGGTTTGTCGTTTTACAATTATTTTCAAGACCAAAATAAGGTTTCCACCCCCCATTAATCCTTTTCTGAATGCTATAGTTCCAGTTGAGCTTGTGATGAATATCAATTCCTAGGTACTTGTAAGAAGACACTTCCTCCAAGTTACCATTTTCATACATCAAATTAACGTAAGTGTCCTTCTTGGATTTGATAATCATAACTTTGTTTTGTCAGTGTTAACAGACATATATATATATATATATATATATATATATATATATATATATATATATATATATGCAATTTTTTTTTTAGAACTTAAAAAAAAAAAAAAATTGTTTTTGTTTTGTTTTTTTGTTTTTTCTTTAAATTGTGTGTTTTTTTTAATTTTCCTTTTTTTTTAATTTTTTTTTACAAGTGATATTTTGTTTTTAATATCATGCCTAAAAATCATTGGAATTTTATTTTAATAAATGTGATATTTTATCTTTAATGTCATCCTTGGATTTTAAAGACTTTTCAAAGACACAATAATAGATTATCTTTAATACCATGTCTAAAAGTCATTGGAATTTTAAGACTTGATATTTTATCTTTAATGTCATGTTTATCGTTAAGATTTTAAAGTTTTTCAGAATCATGATATTTTATCTTTAATGTCATTATTAAAAATTGTTGACAATTTACCCCGAAAAGAAGAAGACTTTATACCAACATTAACACTTTTCGTTTTCAAGGTGTTTTTTGCACACAAAAAATTGATGACATTATTCCAATATCAACACTTTTCGTTTTCAAGTTGTTTTTTGCACACAAAAAATTGGTGATGTTATTCCACCATCAACACTTTTTGTTTCGAGGGTGTTTTTTCAATCATTTTTCAAGAAAAAAATTGGTTCTTAACATAATTTAAAAAAATGTTGAAAATTGACCTTAAAAAAAAACAGTGTGTTCTGGAAGACATTTTTCATTTTTGGGTTGTTTTTTCATGTTTTTTTGAGTTTTTTGGGCTAGAGTTTTCATTTTGAGGTAATAGTTCCCATTTGATCGGTAACTATGTTAGGGTTTACAACATACTGCAATATTTGAAACAAATCAAGTAAAGTTTCTCACTAAAAGTGCATTCGGTCTCTACTATAAACTGAAGTGAGTATGAAATCTTGTAACAATAACTAATCATAATATTTGTAACCATGTGTAATGTAAGCCTACAACTTCTTCAATGAGAAATTTCTAAATACTACACTGCCTCTTAAGCACAAAAGTTTGGCTCTCAATCTTATAGCACCACAGATTTGAATCCTGGAACAAGTGTTTGTCTATTGCATTATCACCAAACCAAGCTATGTTGAAGAAAACCTAGGGCTTGAATATGTTTGGCATTAACATATCTTCTTGGCACAAATTGAAGCTTTGTAAAGAAGGATCTTATCTCCTTTAATTTGTCAGATCTACCTTCAAACCACATCTACATCAATTTTGTTTCTAGTTTTGGTAACACTTAAGCATAATATAGTGTATTTGATATCATTTCCTAAAGTATTATCACTAAAGCAAACATTGGTTAACATCAATAGATCTGTGGAACTCTTTGTTTGATGGTTTCATTGCTAAAGTTATTGTAGGGAAAATTTTAGGGGTGAAATTTTGCAAATGGGCTATTTTTTGGACATTTTTTGAAAAAAAATATGCACCAATTTCATAAAACATTCACCTATTTTTTACATATATATGATTAAATGGATGAAATTCGCCAAACAAATACCAATTTTAATAGTAAATTACATGTTTTTATTGAATATTTACCTACAATTTATATGTATGAATTTTCAAATAAGAATAGTTGCCTACAATACTATATATAGGAAAAATAGTAAATCCTTAAAAAATACCCTGGTTTATTGCACAGGGTTTGCATAAAGTATTTATGAATAAGGCCAACAATTGTAAAAGATATCATTAGGTTGAAGGCATCAACTGACAACTTGAAAGGATGCTTCACAAATAGAAATGTGCACTATAAGGCAGAGGCATCAATATACTATTAGCAGTAGTAAAGAAGGAAGAGGCATCAAAACATCTCAGGCTTGTCTACAAGGCAATATTGGTTCAGGTATAAGTTGTTCAGTAAAAGAACTCTTGTTGGAGTAGTAGTAAGGGTTTCATCATTTGTTCAATTGTAAGGGTTTCTTTGTCTAATCAATTCTTGTAAGTGGGTCACTGTCCCTGGTACGGGAACCCACAAAAGTTTTGTCTATTCTTATTATCACTTTTAAGGTGGTTTGGTGGTGCAAGGCAGGTGGCTGAAGTCACCTTCAAGTTGTAGATAAAAACACTTCACGGTGGCAGGGTGCTGCTAGGGAAAGTTGGAACTTGCAAGGGTGTTGGAGCATCCTATCAGTAACAACTAATAAAACCAAGACGTTGTAGCATCCTAGTTAGAGTTGGAACTTTGAATGATTTTCTAGAGTATTAGGGAGTTGGGGCTTCCCTTTTTAGTTCGAGCTAAGGGATATAATGTATTCATAAAATTACTAGAGAAATGTTTGGCGTTTTTTTTCCTGGAACGGTTTTCACCTAAAATTCCAAGTCTTTATTGTCTTTTGATACTGTGTACTATTGATTTATGTTTTGATTTGATGTTGAAGTTAATTAATGCTCTATAAAAGAAAAACTAACTAATTGTAAGAGAAACACTGATTCACCCCTCCTAGTATTTCTAACAACCCAAAAAAATTAGCAACAACTTTCCCTTCCAATGAATTAGTAATGAATCACATGCAAGTATCATTAACATTTGCACCAATATTATGAAAAACATTTGAAAAGACTATCAAATGTTTATTTTTTGAAATATTTTTGTTGTTGGGAAATTTTGGTAAATGGTCCTTAAATTTAGGAAGATGGTTTGTTGTTCAGGTTAAATTAAGAGGAGAAAGTGTGTGCCATGGGTTGGTGTTTACATCCCATTCAAATATTAGTAAGTCATGTCAATGGTTCTTAGTTTGAGTGGTTGGGATTGTGGTTTTCCATTACATCCACCCAAGTTCAAGTCTTTGGAGGCATGCTTTAGCCTGTATTGATTAGGCTCAAGGAGTAGGTGATCCTAGGGAGTCCTAGGGAGTTTTCACTCCATCTTGGTCAATACGGGAAGTCTCTTGATCAAGAAATTTTGAATGCTCTAAAGAAGACAATTGTATCATTGGAAGTAATTATCATTTTGAAAATTTTTGAAATGATAACAATTGCATCCTTTTCGATAAGAAAGATTGTTGTTTAAAATTTAAGAAAAATCAAAATAAATGATCCTATAGTGAACTTCAATATTTCAGATTCATTTCATTTTATAATACTAATGTTTTGAATCTTCTGGAATGGAACTCTGATATATATTTAAATCAAAATGTTAAAAGAAAAAATTATTTTCTTTAAACTTCTTACATAATGACACTGTTAACTGCTTACATAATGACACTGTTACATAGACTATTGTTGTTGTGTAAACTTTGGATTTTACAATATAATTTTCTTTTTAATTGTCAGACAATTTCAACCAAGCTTGGCTTGTGATTATGACACTGTTAACTTCTTACATAATGACACTGTTACATAGACTATTGTTGTTGTGTAAACATACACGGATACACAAACTGTTAAAAATTTATATATGTAAACTTTGAATTTTACAATATAATTTTCTTTTTAATTGTCAGACAATTCCAACAAGTTTGGCTTATGATTTGTGAAAGGATGACAATTGCATCCCTTTCAGTGACAAGCCTGGCATGTAATTTTTAAAAGGATGGAAATTGTATCCCTTTCATTGATAAGCTTAGCATGTACTTTCTGAAAAAATCTTTCAGTGACAAGACTGGCATGTAATTTTTAAAAGGATGGAAATTGCATCCCTTTCAATGACAAGCTTAACATGTACTTTCTGAAAGAATGATAATTGCATCCCTTTAGATAACAATAATGGTTGTTTTGAAAAAAAAAGGAAAATAAATAATTCGATATTGAACTTTAATTTTTCATATTTCTGTTCTTTTTTAATACCAAAGTTTTGATTAATCCGAAATAAAATATTTGATATATGTTGGAATCAAAATGTTAAAAAGCAAATTTTCTTTTCATTGGACTTCTTACCTACTGTGCTATCTATGCAATGTCGTTCACTATCACACCATATTTGTACTTTTTAATACACAAATACCCATCACTTTTATTATCGACAAGGAGCATAGCACTGCTGCATATGTCTATGTCAATCAGAGAAGCTCTTATCATTTGAACTCCCCTATTGTTTTTCAGGAAAAAAAATTGAACTCCCCTGTTTGTAAACAAGACAAAGAAACACCATAGCCATTAGAGAAATCCTCATATATTGCAAATGAAATTTCAACCAGAATTAGATGAACAAATTCCTCGCCAACATTTTTGACCGGTATTTCATCTATTATTCTCACTAGAAAATTCTGAAGGACGAAGAACATGGCAAAGTCAAATTCCCGAGATTTGACAGAAACGTTATCTACTGACTGCGATAGCCGTCTCCATCCACCATGCTCCTTCCCGGTTTTGGGGTATCATGGAAATCAACAGGCCTAGTAGCGTGTCCCCGTCTTCCGATAGTGAAGAGCAGTGACGGTTTTATCGTCCTACAAAAGGAAAGAGTTTAATTTCTTAGCAGATCAAAGGCTAATAGAAACAATCTACTTCTTTGTAGTTCTGTATCCAAGCATACAGATCACCTAAACCAATAAACTTCTGAAAATTTTGCATATAGAAATAGAAATTGGAATGACTCGCCCATCAAATTAAAGCTTAGGTGTGACATTCTAAACTAAATTGGTTTTGAAAACTAGAATACACATGTCAGACCACTCAACAATCTAGAAATTTATGCAGATATCTAGATGATAAAAGAATTCCATTGAACAAATTTGGAAAAATATATTCATCTCGAGAGTTATACGCCTTCGAAGATCACCTAAAATTGGATCCATTGTAGAGCTCATTCAATTGAAAGAAAAGGAATTTGATGGCGAGGACCAAACAAATTTAAACCATCCTTTCTTTTAGGGTGTAACCATACACCATGCCAGGAACTGTTGAATCAAACTAAGTCGTCTCAAAGATAAACTTTCCATGAAGGTGAAGAATCTATAGAATATTACAGTAACTCGCCTATTACCAAGAGGATATGGTGGAGCATTGAAGAGAGTAATTAGTTAGAAAGAAAGAAAGTAATTTTAATGTCCAAGAGGCTACAAATAGCCTATGGGACAGATTGCTTCTCTATCTGGCTCATGTAATTAGCCCTTTTTCTGTGGAGTTTTACAATAAATGCTCCCAGCTTCTCGACAAACTCTTCGCTAAATAGATTATCCCAGGGGCTAGCTGCCAGAATACCTGCATAATTTTCTCTACTGTCTTTGAATGCCTCGCACTCTAAAATGAAATGTTTTTCTGTTTCCACTTTTCCGGAAGAGAAAAATCAATCAATATTTACTCATGAAATAAATATAAACACCTGGGCATAAGCTATGAACTTGACTTGAGAAAGAAATAAGATTCAACTTACGAAAACGAAAACCAAGAAAAATCAGCAAATGCCATAAAGCTAAATAAATTTGTGCTGAAAATTATATCCAAAATACATATTGCCATAAAGCGACTAGGTTTACTTATGGTTTACATATTGCCATAAAGCGAAAAGTCTGGTAATTTCACTTGCAATACTTACAATGGAGCAAGTGTAGTAGATTATGTAATTTGCTCGCATAGTTTGTGTGAGAAAATGGAGGAAGTGTTGATTGGAGATCAAATTTGGGACTTAAAATCAGATCACAAGCCAATCTATTTAAGTTTCTCTTGGACCGGAAAAAAGCAATTGGGGTCGAAAAATCAATGTGTTCAACAAAATCCCCCAAAGGGCAGAATTCTTTTGAATCCAGAGAATTGTAATACCTTCAAAATAATGCTAGAGAGGCTCTTCAAGAGGGAGGAAATCCCATCTCATGGCCTTCATAGTCACAGATTAACACATTTAATTCAAAGCGCACTTGCTGAGTGCAAAAGAGCAAAAATTAAGAAGTCCGAAAAAATTGCTTTCCGGTTAATGCTTGGTTTGACGAGGAATGCAAAAAGGCAAGGAGAAGGTGGAAGGAATCAGACACGGATAACATAAAGCTCAAAGCTTACAAGCAAATAGTAAAAAAGAAAAAAGCTGATTTCATGGTTTCAAGGAGAGAAGAACTAATCTTCCTCGGGAAAAATAACCCCAAATTATTTTGGAAGGAGTCCCAATCGAAAAATGTGCAAACTGAAAACAACATTACAGCTTCTAAATGGTTTGACTATGCAAGACAACTTTATGAGCAGGATCCCAAGGTTGACCCTCCTCCCTTGGTCAACACAGACACAAAACTCTTCACGGTGCAAGAGGTAGAGATGGGTATCAAGAAGTTGGGCGCTCGAAAAGCAAAAGACTTAGATGAACTCCAAGCAGAGTATCTAAAGTGGGGCTTAAAATTTCTTTCACCTCACATCACAAAAATTTTCAACAACATCTTACAGCAGGGGTTCCCCACAGATTGGACAACTAGTATGGCAATACCTCTTTTCAAGAGTGGTGACGCCAATAATCCTTCCAATTATAGAACCATAATGATAAACCCCTTGTTTGCAAAGTTATTTGGAAGCATGTTGGAAAAGAAAATTAGCAAGTGGGCAGAAGAAAGAAATAAACGTGCTAAAGGGCAAGCAGGTTTTAGACCTAAACATTCCATAGTTGATCATTGTATAACTTTAAGGCACATCATTGAAAAAGGTTGGGAAAATAAGGAAGAAGTTTTTTGTTGCTTTGTTGATTTCAGAAAAGCCTTTGACACGGTCCCTAGGGATAAGCTTTGGGGCAGAATGGAGGAACTCGGGGTTCCCAAGCATCTGAGAGCAGCTGTGCATAGGTTGTACGAAGAGGTGAAAGTCAAAATCAGAACTTCAGCTGGCATTTCTGAAAGTTTTAGAAGCGATATCGGGGTCAAGCAAGGTTGCCCATTGTCTCCTACCCTTTTGGGGTTATATATTGACAAGCTTGAAGAGTGGCTAAATTCGCAAGGGGGTGACGGTATCCATTTGGGCAAGTTCGTTATCAGGCTTCTTTTGTACGCAGATGACCTTATATTGATTGCTAATTCGGCTCTTGGTTTGCAAGAGAATTTACATTCCTTTGAGCATTTTTGTAAAAGGGTTGGGATGCAAGTCAATATTAGCAAAACAAAAGTAGTGGTTTTCTCTAACAAAAGAAAGCATAACCAACATAAGTTCTATTTTGGAGGCAGCATTTTGGAAGAAGTTGCAGATTACAAATACCTCGGAATTGACTTCAACAAAAATTTAAGTTGGGATGGTTGTAGAAAGAAAAGAACTATAGGGGGTTGGAAAGCATTTTATGCTCTTCAAAATAGGTGTAGAGAGGCAGAGCTGTGGGACTGGAAAACCACCCTAACTCTTTTTGGGCTTCTAGTGATTCCGGTGATTCTTTACGGTTGTGAACTATGGGCCAGCAGCACAACCAAGATGCAGTGGAAACAAATTGAGAAAATTCAGAAACGTTTGATTACAAACAAATTCAAAATTAAAAGTGCGGTTCCTTATGCTATCCTGTTAAGTGAAACAGGGGCTGCTCCTATTGAAGCAATTGCTATGGTGCGAGTCATAAGGTATCTGAAAAAAATTGAGCAAATGGAAGAGGATAGATGGCCTAAGGTTGTGTTTAGTGACAGATTGTGTAAAAGACAGAAGACTTGGATGCGGCAAAATAACAAATGGTTTAGTAAATGGGGTATTTGCTTGAGCATGTGTCCTACAAACAGTAAAGAGATAAAAAAATTTGTTATGGATAAATTCCATAAACATACTTGGAAGAAAGAGCTAGAGAGAAAGAAAAAGTACTACATAGAAGAGTTTAACCCCACACATAACCATCAACAAAAGGCATACATAGGGGCTGATATTTCTTGGAGATCTAAAATTCTTATTGCTCAATTAAGGACTAATTCTCATCAACTCCGTTGTGAAACAGGGCACTGGAAAAGGCCAAAAGAAATGTGGGAAGAAAGAGTATGTATTTTTTGCTCCTCCGGAAAAGTGGAAACAAAAAAACATTTCATTCTAGAATGTGAGGCCTTCAAGGACACCAGGGAAAACTATGCAGGTATTCTGGCAGCTAATTCTTGGGATAATCTATTCAGCAAAGAGTTTGTCGATAAGCTGGGAGTGCTCATTGTAAAACTTCACAGGAAAAGGGCCGAATACAAGAGTCAGATAGAGAAGCAATCTGTCCCATAGGCTATTTTTAGCCTCGTGGACATTAAAAATTCTTTCTTTCTTTCTTTCTTTCTTTCTATGCTTTCAAACACAATAATGATTTGATTTGAAAAAGTGATGTGTTGAGATTCAACAAGATGATGATCGTAGTGAAAATTAAGCACCTACACTAGGTGGGGCCTGCAGGCTATTTTTAGGTGTATGTTTATTTTTAGAATGATGAACATATTCTATTTATAGCAGACATCTATTTATAGATCGTTGAGCAAATTCTATTTATAGATGAGATTCTATTTTTAGATGCATGGGCGAAGTCTATTTATAAATCGCATGTCTAAAAATAGATCGGATGTCAATTATTATTAGCCCTTAATAATAATTAGACAATAAATAATAATCTATTCTCTTGAAACACTTGATTTCAGTTAACTGATGTGGCAAACTAGTTCACTGAAGGAGCTACGAGTTCTAAGGTTGGTTGGTGGGACATGCAGAGTGAACTTCATTGTAACTGAGTGATACAAAGTTGTAACAGAGTTGGATGTGTAGTTATGTGAGTTGTTATTTAGTTTAACTCAGTTAAGTGAGTTAAACTCAATTGTGCTAGTTGTAACTAAAGATACACTAGTGAGAGATCAGTGAATTAATTATTTAATTAATTCACAAACAGTAGTCTCACATGCAACAGAAGAAATACTACTGTTAACTACATGCATGTCAGATCCAGTGGAGACCCAGTTGAGAGATAGGTGAAAGGGCATGTTTGACTATTAGTTGTGACTATAGTGGATGCACAAACACAACCAAACACACATTGGAAATGCCAATGAGGATTACGCAGTCAAGGCAAGGCAAGATTGAATTCATTCAGGGATCTTCATCAGCAGGGATTGTGCAGTGGAGGCAAGCTGCCAAGAGGCACCTGCCAATTTTTGTATGGCAGTGTGAGACGATTGTATATTGTACTGAAAGCTCTTGGAGTAGAGTTTTGTATGAGATTGTTTCATGATCCATGATATACATAATATATGATAGTGGGGTTTTTAGCTTTATGCTTTCCCGGTAAAAACATGTGTGTTATGTGTGATTGATTTTTCTTCATGTGTTTTCAATTGGCGATTAAATTTCCGCAAAGATTTAAGTAGAAGGATTCTGTTTTTCACAGTGGATATAATTGTTAGATCAGGAGAATCCGGCAATACATAATTGTATTAAAAATTTCTACATGGTATCAGAGCATTGAAGATTGCAATATTGAAGCAGTAGTTGAGTTTTGTTGGTTGAAACAATTCGAATTTGTTGCAAGAATTTCTTGGTGCGACAGTTGAGTAAACATTGTAATGGCTTTCAATGGTTTGCGGTTAGAGTATGCAATCGAGGGCAACTCAAACTACATTTCATGGAAGGATAGGATGGAGGCGGTGCTTAAAGATAATGGCTTGAAGGAATTCATCGATAGTGATGTTCCTAAGCTCACTTCGACGGATGTTGCATTACTTGACGCCTGGCAAAAGAAAGTAGCGAAGATGAGAAGGATTCTGTTGGAAGGTGTGAGAGACCATATTGTCTCAAGCCTTCATGGGAAAGCCACTCCATTTGCAATGTGGAAGGCTTCGACAGATCTTTTCCAAAGCAGCAGCGACCATAGGAAATTGGCGCTGAAGGATAAACTCAGAAAAATCAAAAAGGAAAAGGGCGACAATATTCCTAAGTATCTCACAAAGTTTGTCCAATGTCGAGATGCACTGGGGAGTGTGGGAATCACGGTTTCTGATGATGATTTGGTGAGCTTGGCTCTCTTCGGACTTCCTAAGAGTTGGCACAATTATCAAGACTCTGTCAACGGACGGGAAAAAATGCCGGATTGGGAACAACTGTGGTTGGATCTAGTGCAGGAGAAGTTCAGGTGGAACACCAAGGATGGATTTTCATCAAAGCATGATGATGAAGAGGATTGTGCTTTGACTGCCAAAGCAAGGAAAGGGAAGGGGAAGAAATTCCACTCAAAATCCGAGGCTAAAAGCAAGAAGTTAAATTTGTCCAGGGTGAAGTGTTTTCACTATCACGAACATGGGCATCTCGCCACTAACTGTCCACAGAAAAAGAAGAACAAGAAATTTGTTGCAGCAACAGCTGGTGAGGCCCTTGCCTCGCAATTTGAACTTGATTTCTCTTTGATCGCATGCTTGGTTTCAAGCGCAATGGGATCGGTGTGGTATCTTGATAGTGGTGCTTCCTTCCACATGACAGGAGATAAGGAGCTTTTCAGTGACTTGGAGGAGAAAGGTCTCCAAATGGATATAGAGATGGGTAACGATGGACGATACAGTGCGACTGACATTGATACCATTACCTTTCAAAGGGAGTCAAGTAAACCACTTCTGTTGAAAGATTTTATACATGTTCCAGATCTGAAGAAAAACTTGGTCTCAGTCGCAATGTTGGAGGACAGAGGTTATGACGTTGTTTTCAGCGATGAAAAAGCTTTCCTGTGACATAAAACAACGGGTCAAACCAAGAGGATAGGGATTCGAGTCAAGAATCTCTACAAGCTGGAGGTAGATGGTTGCGCTACAATGGTGGGCAAAGAAGAAGAACCGGTGAGGCGGGATGAGGGTGAATTATGGCACAGGTGATTGGGCCATCTTCACCATGGCGCCTTGAAGATTTTGCAGCAGATTTCTATTGGACTTCCCAAGGGTACACTTGCGCAAATAGATCAGTGCAAGGGATGTACTATGAGTAAGTTTGTGAAGACCACCTTTCATGAAAAGGAGAACCGTGCTTCGGTGATCTTGGAGAGAGTTCACACAGACATGTGTGGGCCATTCTCGGTTGCTTCAACAACAAAACACAAGTATTATGTTATTTTTGTTGATGACTATTCTCGTAGATGTTGGATCTTCTTCATGCAGAAGAAAGATCAAACATTCTCAAAGTTTAATGAGTTTAAAGCATTGGTGGAGAAAGAGTCAGGGAAGCAAGTGAAGGCTCTGCAGAGCGATAATGGTGGTGAATATATCTCGAACGAATTCAAAGAATTCTGTAGCAAAGAAAGAATTCGAAGAGAACTCATAGTGCCTCATAACCCATAGCAGAATGGAGTCGCGAAGAAGAAGAACAGAATGATCGTGGGTGTTGCACGAGCTATGTTGCATGATCAGGGCCTACCAATGCACTTGTGGGCAGAAGCATGCAACACTGCGGTTTATGTGCAAAACCGTTGTTCTCATAAAGTACTTGGCATGAGTACACCTGAAGAAGCTTTTACTGGTAAGAAACCAGAGGTTTCTCACTTTAAGATTTTTGGCTCATCTATTTATGTGCATGTGACCAAGAACGCCAGGGAGAAGCTGGAGTCGACTACTGAAGTTGGGATATTTGTGGGGTACACAAAAACACCCCATAATTATCGTGTGTATTTGCCAAACAGTGGAATGACTATGGTGTGACGGGATATAAAATTCAATGAGGAGAAAGCCATGAAGTTGTCGCTTGAGAGGGAGCAAGACTTGCATGCAAAGGAGGAACTGCTTGTTCCCAAAGATGAGTCTCTAGATGCGAATCAACCATAGGAGAAGGTTCATGGAGTGGAGGAGTCCACTCATGCAGAGCCAAACATCAGATCTGGCAGAAGGCGCACCATAGAAGCTGAGATAATGCGGCATAGAATGTAGGAGTCCCTACTTCACTGCGCAGACAGAGACAGTCTCCTGACTGATTCACTGGATACATGGATCTCATGAGCAAATGTATTATGACTGAGCCATCTTCCTTTCAGGAAGCAGTGCAAGAGCCCACATAGGTAGATGTAATGGTGGAGTATGACTCCATTGTCAGAAACAGTGCTTGGGAAATTGTTCCAAGGCCAGTTGATAAATCAGTGGTAGATTCAAGATGGATCTACAAGGTAAAGCAAGTTGCTGATGGGAGTGTTGAGAAGTATAAGGCAAGATTTGTGGCCCGGGGCTTCTCACAGATCGAGGGGATTGATTATGAAGAAACCTTTCCACCTGTCACACGGTATTCTTCCATAAAGACTATCCTTTCTCTCTCAGCGCAGATGGGTTGAAACATTCATCAGATGGATGCGAAGACTGTGTTCCTTAATGGGATCATTGAGGAAGAAGTGCAAATTGAACAGCCTGAAGGATTTGAGATCTTCAGCAGTGAGTCGCATGTGTGCAGACTCAAAAGAGCATTGTATGGGCTGAAGCAAGCACCCCGTGCTTGGTACACTTGGATCGACAACTATTTCACTGGACTTGGCTTCACCAAGAGTGAGGTAGATGCAAACCTATACCAGATTGTGGTGGAGGGTAAGATTTTAATCATTGTTCTTTATGTTGATGATTTAATACTGACTGGTGATGAGCAGCTGATACACTCATGCAAGGAGTACCTTGCAAAGGAGTTTGAGATGAAGGATATGGGTCTCCTTCACTATTACCTTGGATTGGAGATATGGTAGCGAGAAGGTGAACTGTTTGTGTCTCAAGGGAAGTATGCAAGGGAGATATTAGGTAAGTTTCACATGGAGGGCTGCAAACCCATGGATACTCCTCTTCTAAGAAACTGGAGGAAACAGGATGATACATTGGCAGAGGTAGTGGATGCTACTGTCTATCGACAGTTGGTGGGTTCACTCATGTATTTAGTTAATACAAGACCGGACATATGCTATGCGGTGAACTAGCTTAGTCAAGCGATGGTTAAGCCTACCAAGCTCTTTTGGAAGGCGAGCAAGCATGTCTTGAGATATCTCAGGGGTACCTCTGAGTATGGCTTATGGTACAGACAGACGGATGAGGTGAAGTTGCATGGCTTCACGGATGCGGATTGGGCAAGCAGTACAATGGACAGAAATAGCACATCAGGAGGGGTTTTCAGTATCGGATCTACAGTTGTTTCTTGGTACAGCAGGAAACAGAGATCCGTGGCACTCAGTTCAATGGAAGCGGAATACATGGCAGCAAGTCAAGCTGCATGTGAGGCTATCTGAATGAGGAAGATCCTGGTCGGTTTGGTCGGTTCTCATTTAGATCCTACAGTGATTCATTGTGATAATCAGAGTTGCATTAAACTCTCGATTAATTCTATGTTTCATGATAGATCTAAGAATATAGATATCCGGTATCATCATATCAGAGATTGTGTGCAGCAGAAGATCATGTTGCTTCAATGCATTTCTACGGAAGATCAGGACGCAGATATTCTGACAAAGGCGCTCACCAGGAGCAAATTTGAATACCATAGAAACAGGATCGGGGTGAAGGATAATCCCTTTCTTTTTGAGAGGGAGTATTGAGATTCAACAAGATGATGATCCTAGTGAAAATTAAGCACCTACACTGGGTGGGGCACGCAGGCTATTTTTAGGTGTATGTCTATTTTTAGAATGGTAAGTATATTCTATTTATAGCGGGAGTCTATTTATAGATGGTTGACCAAATTCTATTTATAGATGAGATTCTATTTTTAGATGCATAGGCGAAGTCTATTTATAGATCGCATGTCTAAAAATAGATCGGATGTCAATTATTATTAGCCCTTAATAATAATTAGTCAATAAATAATAATCTATTCTCTTGAAGCACTTGATTTCAGTTAACTGATGTGGAAAACCAGTTCACTGAAGGAATTATGAGTTCTAAGGTTGGTTGATGGGACATGCAGAGTGAAACTTGTTGTAACTGAGTGATACAAAGTTGTAACAGAGTTGGATGTGTAGTTATGTGAGTTGTTATTTAGTTTAACTCAGTTAAGTGAGTTAAAATCGGTTGCGCTAGTTGTAACTAGTTGTAACTAAAGATACACTAGTGAGAGATCAATGAATTAATTATTTAATTAATTCACAAGCAGTGGTCTCACATGCAACTGAAGAAATACTATTGTTAACTGCATGCATGTCAGATCCAGTGGAGACCTAGTTGAGAGATAGGTGAAAGGGCCTGTTTGACTATCAGTTGTGACTATAGTGGATGCACAATTGCAACCAAACACACATTGGAGATTCCAATGAGGATTGCGCAGTCAAGGCAAGGCAAAATCGAATTCATTCAAGGATTTTCATCAGCAGGGATTGCACAGTGGAGGCAGGTTGTCAGGAGGCAGTGAATTGGTGCATGTTTATACCAATTTTTGTATGACAGTGTGAGACGATTGTATATTGTACTGAGAGCTATTGGAGTACAGTTTTGTATGAGATTGTTTCATGATCCATGATATACATAATATATGATAGTGGGGTTTTTAGCTTTATGCTTTCCCGGTAAAAACACCTGTGTTATATGTGATTGATTTTTCTTCATGTGTTTGCAATCGGCGATTAAATTTCCGCAAAGATTTAAGTAGAAGGATTCTGTATTTAACAGTGGATATAATTGTTAGATCAAGAGAATCTGAGAATACATAATTGTATTAAAAAATTCTACATGATGTTTCAATTCCTATAATATGTGCATAAAATAGGAAACAGGCTCAAGGGTTTAAGAAAATGTTCTTACTTTCCAAATAAAGTGCTTTCAACTAAAGTACAAAAGGAGAATATGTGCAAAAAATAGGATACAAGCTAAGGGGTTTAAGAAAATGTCCTTGCTTTCTGCTTTCCAACTAAAGCACAAAAGGAGAAGAGAAACAAAGCATGCTCAATAAAACATAACTCTTAAATGTATTAAATTTTCAGTGTTAAATTACATAGATACATCAGATTCAATATCAGGCTTTTAGAAGGTAAGAAAAAATATGCATTCAAGGATCGCTGCAGTGAGGACAACACATCAACAATCAAGGGTAAGTCTGCTACAACAAGATATGTATGATTAGTGTTTGAATTTTAATTTGAATATCATCTCTAACATGTGTTTTTGCACGACGGTGTAAGTATTGTGTATGTATGTTTGATTGGGTTTTGTTCATTAATTTTGAACGTATTTACATTTGAATTTTGAATATTTCTCTTTGATGCAGGAGCATTAGGCTCAAACCAATATTTTGTATATAGGTAGACTTAAGGGGCTCTTATATTTTCTTGGTCATGTAATTATTGAATAAATCGAATGATTTTAGTTTAATGTAGAAAATATTGTAACTGCCTGAATGATTAATGGGCACCTGAAGAGATAGTCAGTTTCAGAAGTTAAGCTAATTTTAGGAGTCCGTCTCTGTCTGTCAGAGCGTTAGTCTAATTTGAAACTGTAGGAATTTGAAGAGTTTGTGAGTCATTGAGAAATTCGAATCGATTCATTGAAATTGATATAAAAGTAAACCTCTGTGGCAGAGTCAGAGAGACCTGCATAGAGGACTGCATAGGCTGCATAGGACTGTCGTAGAGACAGAGTAGAGGAGAAGGGCCAAGAAATTCGAAGATTTGGTCGAGTCAAAGTTGTAATTACTTCACTGTATGAATGTAGAATTACTTCAATAGTATTGTGCATTTGTCAAGTTAATTATGGCGTGAATGGTTTCTGTGCCCCGATAATCAACTGTAAAGTAGGCTAGAATACATATTTGATAATTGTGGTTTAATGAGGTCCTGTATGTTGAAAGAGGGACCGATTCTTCCCTGAATTACTAGCCTCTGTGCGAGAGGTTCTAGCCTTCCCGAAACCATTGGATATTAGTCTAACTCGGCGAAAGAATTGTCGGGTGAATAAAGTCATGTGATAAATCCATGTGAAGGACCATGCCGAGGTGTTGATTTGTTTATGAGTCTCGATGCTTAACTGCGTGATAAACCTGTGTTAAACTAATATATGAATTGTGTGTGTAATTTTCGTGAGGGCGTGCACAAATAGTACAGGTTGAAGTCCTGTATTAATAGATGTTGGATTTTCTATGGAAGCCACACTCCGCAACTTGTTGACAATCGAATCCCGAATGCGCTCTAACCTCATGTGAATAGACCAACGGGAATCGATGAGGGTTCATGAAGGATGCAGGTAATTGTTACTCCTGGTTGCTGAGAGCGAATCGAGGGAGAGTAGAGATTGAACTGTATTCTGTGGGCAAGATTCAGTTGTGAAGTCAAGTGGAACCTTGAGCAAGAGTAGTCGGAACCTTGAGGGCCGCGCAGTAAAGACGGGTTTCCGGCGTATCGCACCGCCTTTGTACGGTACACTGTATTCCCCATTTGATCGCGATCAATGCCACAGGCTGACACTTGGCCTTAAGCAGTTTTGAAAACCCACGCTCATCGCGACTTAACAATCGTGCAAGTAACTCGCACGATATCCAGTTGGACCGTTGGATTGTCAAGACCAATGCGACGTATTATCCACCGTTGGATGTGGAAGGGTCGTAGGTGCTGGGCCCCATGCATATATATATGTTGATTGTCGCTGTCCTAACTACAGGTTACGGGTTTAACCAAGGTATGGTATGTTGGTTGCATTGACACAAGTTTAATTATATATGTGTAGCCCGAACATTATATAAAGTCCCTGGTTATAAAATGAATGGTATCACTAAAGGCTAGTGTGGTCCGCCTTGTTACATGTTTATTGTGGTCAAGCACTATTGTAATAAGGACCATGTTCCAATCCCAGCCAACCGTTAACATAACAAGTGTATGTATGTATCGGCCAAGGGTGATGGGTTTATATGAAATACGGGGTTTTAACCAAAAGACGATATTTAATTAATATCTCAATCTCAGATTGAGATATTAATATACACAGATGTATTTATTTGTCAGTTAAAAGGAAGCAGAGTATGTTGAGTTTGACAGATTGTGAAGTTGATTGGATAAGAAATTTTGGAGGCATTTTACACACAGATTGAGGTTGAAATAATCTGAAACGAGGAATGTGGTTTAGCCCCGTCATCACTCTTGCATATGGTTTGCAAGACAATGTAAGTATTTTGTTTTATATTGGTTTGGGTCTTGTTCATTAATGCATGTGCAGGAAGGAAGACACAATAGGACAACTCAGACACACACTAGAAGGACAATGCAATGCCAAAGTACCATTACTTGAAGCAAACACAACAATACTTCAGCAGCTGCTAGTGTTCAAAGAATTAGTGTCAAGTCAAGTATCGGATCGTGTCAAAAGTCAGTATTGTAAAAATCATCACTGTAAATTTGTAAAAGAGTCATTATTGTAAAAGAGTCAATCTGCCTAGAGTTGGAGAGGCATTGTTGGGAGGTATAAATTGTTGAGATTTTGTGTAGATGGAGTAGCACCATTTGTGCTCTAGGTCCCAAATTTTGAGGAAGGACTAGAGTTCCCCTAATCTACAAGACCCAGAAATGGATTTGGGAAATTTCGTTTGGTTTAAGAGATATTAAATTAATTAATAATTAAAGTGAATTTAATTAAACATGTGATGAAATTGTCTTAAGTCACATGGATCAAGCTTTCTTTTAATCTTAACCATTGATTAAAGATTTAATCTTAGCCGTTGATTTGTCAACGAGAAAAGTATAAAGGAAAGGCTTGGGGTCATTTGTAGGACACACAGAGGCAGAGCACTAAAGCTAAGCTAAGATTCTAGGGCGGGGTTTCTAAGAATTCTTAGAAGTGTTTCAGTTGCAAAAAGAGGAATTTAGACCAAGGGGATGATCTGATCCCAGGGTCTAGAATACGCAAGAAGCAGAGAAGAGATCAGCAAGGACAACGCAGAGAAAAGTAGTAGCATCAACAACAGACGGCAGCAGCAGCAGCGGTGTCTTTCAAGGGCAGCGCTAGAGTTTCTAGGCCTAGATCTGGCTAAGTTCTATAAATCCTGTTTGAGGGTGTGGGTCTGTCAGTGTTTTTGGTCTTAGATCAGCCAGGTGCTACAGATCTAGAGTTTTCTCTATAGGGTTTTCCAGATCTGGAACCCAGAATTGTGTATTCAGAAATATTCTTAATAAGAGTCCTCTAACAGCCAGAGACTGGTTTTCCCGCATTGGGTTTTTCGTGTAGTTTGTCCGTAAACAATCGTGTCACTTTGTCTATGTGTGCATGTGCTTATTCTAGATCTGGATTGGTAGAGATCTGTTATGTGCTTTGTTTTGATGTTAACTTGAATTTATTTAGTTGATAACTTGTATACGTGGGAGAAGCTTAACTGGATTAATAGAAATAATTTCTGCATAAGAATTAAGATTCAAAAATTTCTACATGGTATCAGAGGAATTGCAGATCTAGAAGGGTTACCAACTGAAGCATATGAAGGATCTAGCTGTAGAAAGCAGCTGGAAAGGCAACAGAAAGCAGATCCGAAGGGACAATGCAGTTTTCAAGAGGAGATTCACGCAGAGGGAAGGGTGACATTGTCCAGCGTTGTGTCCTAGAAAGCCCACGCAATTACTGCGCAAAGGTAGCTCAGAAACAACGCTAGTTAGGTCTGAAGCTAGCCAGTGTGATTCAGATCTAAATTTGTCAGATCCAGAAAAATTCTGCAGAAAAGTTGCAGAAATTCAGAAGAGTTGGTGGGGTTAAACTTCTGAAGTTTTCAGATTTTTAACCTTAGCACAAGTGACAAAGTTTGGGAAGAGATCAGCTTCTCAGAGAGTTTCTTTCCAAAGGAAACTTGCAGCTTGATCAGAGGATCAAAGAAGAAGCTGAATCATAGTTGATTTGGTAGATTTCCAAGGAGGGAAATCAAGTGTCAGAAGGAGAAGAGGGTGCCCAGTTCGTAAAGGACCCTAGATCCAAGATCTCTAGCATAGAGAAGAGGAGCTTCGACACATTCTGAGCAGATGGCTCCTCATGGACTGCGTGATTAGGATAGGTTAGAGGGCCTCTCAAACTTTTCGGTGAGGAAAGCTAGGATCCTGATTGTCCTCGAGGCATATGGTCTAAGAGACCATGCAGAGCAGACTTTGGTCACACCGATAGATGCGGATCTCCTATGGAAGCATAGGGAAGCTGCTGGGCATGCCAAGCAGCTAATAATGGACAGTATCAAGGATCATATTGTGCCACACATAGCTAAGAAGAGGACAACTAATGAGATGTGGAAGGCCTTCACTTCCCTGTATGAGGGAAAATCAGTCCAAAGAAAGATGTCGTTGGAGGCCCAAATGAGGTCATTCATGATGACCAAGGGAGAAGACATCAAGCATTTCCTCTTCATATTGCAGTCAATCAGGGATCAACTGACTACAACGGATGCAACTGTAGATGATATAGTGATATTCAGGACTACCCTCAATACAGTCAAGGATGAGTGGAAAAACTTTGTCCAAAGTATCTTGGGCAGAGCGGACCTCCCAGATTGGGACAGCTTGTGGTCGATCCTGCGACAAGAAGAACTACGAAGGTTCACCAAGAAGCAGCACAGCCCTGCGTTGAGCAAAGTAAAGAAGGAAGAGGAGGAAGATGTAGCCTTGGCATCAAAGAAGCAACTGAAGAAGAAGAAGGATCTTTCTAAGATCAAGTGCTTCCACTGTGGCGAAATGGGACATTTTGCTAGCCATTGTCCAAAAAAGAAGAAGGACAAGGAAGCATCTTCTTCCAAAGCAGCGGTGGCAGATGATGGGTCCGGAGATGATGTAGCCATGACGGCTCATGAACCACGGAGGTGGGGTGACATGGACATGTAGAGGAGCTACATGGAAGTGAGTCAGGATCCTTGAGCAGCTCATCTCTTGGATCACATGCGAGCTATGGCAGCCTTAAGACAGTAGCGGGACAAGTGGAGCAGTGGGTGCATAGATCACAGATGAGGCAGAAGCAGAGGCAGATCTGAATGATGGGAGCAGCGCAGAGCATAGCAGCAGCAGCGTAGAAGCAGTAGCAGCGCAGAGCCTGATGTGACTTCAGCAGCGTAGTGAAATACTACTTACGCAGTGCAGAGCTGCAGTAGCGCAAAGAGCTTCAGAGGGACAGCGCAGTGCAACAACAGCGTGATAGATTTCAACACAAGGAGATGATGTGACTTCAGTAGTGCAGAGGGAGTTTGATTACGCAAGCAGAGTTGTAGCTGTGCATCGTTCTTTAAATGCCAGCACAGATTTGTAGCCTATGGAGCTTCAGTGATGAGGATGCATCCCATCTGACTTGTCTGTCAAAGATTGGGTAGGAGATTTAGTTGTTTCTCTCAACAACTAAAGTTGCAGTGCAGCAGATCAGCAGTGGCAGTGCTATGAGCAGCATAGATGCAGCATATTGAGAGGGAGATGCAGTGGCATTAGCAGAGTCATAGGCAGCAGTACAGAATGGCAGCAGCAGTGCATAGTTGAGTGGCAAGAGGCCAAGCTTCAGCAGCACAGAACCAGTGCCCAAAATCATGTAATGCATAAGTGTGATGTATTGTTAGAGCACACCCTTGATGCTAAGAGGGAGTGTTAAGATTTTGTGTATTTGGGGTAGCATCAGTCGTGCTCTAGGTCCCAAATTTTGAGGAAGGACTAGAGTTCACCTGATCTACAAGACCCAGAAATGGATTTGGAAAATTTCATTTGGTTTAGGAGATACTAAATTAATTAATAATTAAAGTGAATTTAATTAAATATGTGATGAAATTGTCTTAAGTCACACAAATCAAGCTTTCTTTTAATCTTAACCATTGATTAACGATTTAATCTTGGCTGTTGATTTGTCAACGAGAAAAGTGTAAAGGAAAGGCTTGGGGTCATTTGTAAGACACACAGAGGCAGAGCACTGAAGCTAAGCTGAGATTCTACAGCGGGGTTGCTAAGAATTCTCAGAAGTGTTTCAGTTGCAGAGAGGGGAATTTAGACCAAGGGGATGATCTGATCTCGGGGCCTAGAATACACAAGAAGCAAAGAAGAGATCAGCAAGGACAGCGTAGAGAAAGGCAGCAGCACCGAGCAAGAACAATGCATGGCAGCAGCAGTGTCTTCAAGGATGGTCACTGGTTTCTTTGTGCCCAGATCCTGCCAAGTCTCGAAATCCCGTTTGAGGGTGTGGATCAGTCAGTATTTTTGGTCTTAGATCAGCTAGGTGCTGCAGATCTAGAGTTTTCTCTGTAGGGTTTTCCATATCTGGAACCTAGAGTTGTGTATTCAGAAATATTCTTAATAATAGAGCCCTCCAGCAGCCATAGACCGGTTTTCCCACATTGGGTTTTTCCGGGGACAGTTTGTCCAGAAATAACTGTGTCAATTTGTCTATGTGTGCATGTGCTTATTCTAGATCTGAATTCATAGAGATCTATTATGTGTTTTTCTTTGATGTTAACTTGAATTTATTCAGTTGATAACTTGTATAAGTAGGAGAAGCTTAACCAGATTAACATAAATAATTTCTGCATAAGAATTAAGATTCAGAAATTTCTACATAAATGTTTTTGTTGAATAATGTTATGGTTGGGTTGCAGGTCATAGTGTGATTGGGTGTTTGGTCTAGTTCAAGAAAATCATTGTGAATCATATTGTATCGTGGATCATTGTCCCTGGTACGGGAGTCCACACTCTTGGCTTATTTCTGATCATTATAGGGTGGCAGGGAGGTGCTAGTTTGGTGCATGAAGTCAACTACAGGTTGGAGCCTGTGAAGACTTCAAGGTGGTAGGTCGGTCTAGGATGTCGGGGCATCCATTTAGTTGACTACTGAAGAAACCAGGGCATTGGGGCATCCTTCTAGTGGGAGTTGGAGAAGAATGCTTTTCTAGAATTCTAGGAAGTTGTACCTTTCATTTCAGTTGGGGTTGAAGATTAAACAATTTATTAGATAAGTGTTTGGTGGTTTTTGACCTGGAGGGGGTTTTCCACCTAAAGTTCGTGTGGCTATTGTGTTCTATTGTTTCCTGTTGTTACTGGATAAACATAAAGAATAATTGAAGATTAATTAATGCTACGAAAAGATTTAAAAGTGCTAATTGATAAGAAATACTGATTCATCCCCTCCTCCCCGGGCCCCTTCTCAGTATTTCCAACAACTGGTATCAGAGTGTGGTTCCTTCAATAGCAGTCTAACAACTGGAAGGAGATCATGGAGTATACTAAGATTATAATTCCTCTGTTCAATGGAAATAACTATGCACTTTGGAGTGGAAGAATGCAGGGTCATTTGTTGGTGCAAGGATACGAAGTATGGGAAGTCGTTGAAAAAGGCTTTACAGCAACCCACGATGAACAAGGTAAGAAAAATATGGTATATGATGCAAAGGCTATATATCTATCTTAAGGTACTGAGTTGCAAAACTGCTAAGAAGTATGGGGCAAGCTTGAGAATATATATGCAAGTGACTCAAATTTGATATTTACAGCGTATTGATGAAATAACAAATGCATTGGAAGGTTTGGGAGAACCAGTCGACACGAAAATTGTTGTCCGAAAGATCCTTAGATCCTTGCCGACAAGATTCAACCCAAAGGTATCTGTCTTGGAATATAGTTTGAATCTAACCAATCTCAACAAAGATGAATTGCATGGAGTTCTTACAACATATGAGATGAGGATTGAAGAAGAGGATGACACATTTCACCTAGAAACAACATTCGTTGCATCCAAGAAGACTAGTAAGGACAAGCATACTCCAAAAGTAAAAACTTGTAGTTGTAAGGAAGAAGATGAAGAAAAATTTTCAGATAAAGAATTTTCCTACTTCACATGAAAAATGAGAACAGGGACGGGGAAATTCAAAGGTAAACTTCCATTGATATGTTTCGATTGTGGTGAGGTTGGGCATTTTGCAGCCAAGTGTCCTCACAAAAATGAGGTTGTTACGAAAGGAAAGAAAGGTCTGAGGAAGTTCAACAAAAAAGGCAACAAGAAATGGTTCAACAAATAACCAAGAAGAAATCAACGGAAATGTATTGTTTATGGCCAAGCATTATAAGCAAGAAGCATCTGACAAAGGAGACGAAGAAAACGAGATGACTAAGGTTGAATTTCAAAACAAAGTGATCAGGGTTATCAAAGAGCTCAAGGTCGAGAAGAAGCATGTCAACACGCTTGAAGACGAATTAAAGATAGAAAGGGAACAGGTCCTAGATCTTAAAATCAAGGTTGAAGAATACAAACAAGTTGAATAATTGCTCAGGGAAGAATTAAAGGAAAGCAACAAGGAAAGAGAAGCATTGGAAGCTGAAATAGTTTCTCTACAAAAGCAAGTAAAAAATGGAAAAACTCTTCAAAACTACACCAATAGCTCCAAGGAATTGGAAGAAATCATCAACAATCAACGATCAAACAGTGACAAGGCTGGTCTTGGTTACAAAGAAAAATCTGAAAAGGAACCAAGTCCTTCTATGACAACAAAAGAAGATCTATATGCAAAATATAACAAGCAGGTAGACCTCCCAGCCAACTCAAGAGATCAGGACTCAAAGGAAGAACCATGGAAGCAGACAAAAGTCGAGTTCAAGATAAAAGAACACTTTGCATCACGTTCATTGGAATTAGTACATATTGATCTATGTGGTCCTATGAGAACAAAAGGTTTAGATGGAGAATTATATTTTATTCTACTGATAGATGATTACACCAGAATGACAACTGTCAACTTCTTAAAGGAAAACACTGAGGCATTCGAGTGTTTTAGAATCTACAAGGAATTGGTCGAAAATGAAATTGATTTGAAGATCAAATTTCTAAGAACAGATAATGGCAGAGAATTCACTTCCAAGGTATTTCAGCAGTACTGTGATGAAAATGGAATAAAAAGGCAATTCTCAACAGCCAGAACACCGCAACAAAATAGAGTTGCTGAAAGAAAAACAAAACCGTACAGGAAATGGCCAGAACAATGTTAAATGACTCAAAATTAGATGATAAATTCTGGGTTCAAGCAATCGATACAGTTGTATTCATTATAAATAGAGGTTTGCTAAGGAACAATTATAACATGAGTCCATACGAATTATGGAAAGGAAGACTGGGTAACGTCAAATACTTCAAAATATTTGGAAGCAAATGTTACATCAAAAGAGACGATAAAAAATTGGGTAAGTTCGATTCTCGTGTCGATGAAATTATTTTCGTATGCAAAAGGAAGGATTATAGATGCTACAATCTGAGGCGAAAACAAATAGTGGAAAGCATAAATGTTACTTTTGATGAAGATTGAGTTATAAAGGATGACAATGAGATTGTCCCTTCAAGCAAATATGAGGGATATGAGAAAGAATCTGTGAAGGATGAAGAAGAAGATCTAGAACAGGACCAATCAAATAAGGAAACAACAGTCAACCAAGAGGAAATAAGAAATGATCAGCAGGATGTACAAGAAAATTCTCCAAAAGCTTTAAAAGAATAGTGTCAAAAGAATCATCCATAAAATCAAATCATCGGAAACATAAATGAAGGAATTGGAACCAGAAGAAGTCGACAACTTCATTCATCACAAGAAGCCCACCTTGCTTTTTTTGCAACTTTTGAGCCTAGAAATTTTGAGGAAGCTAGTCAAGATGAACACTGGGTAGCATCTATGAATGAAGAATTGGATCAAATTGAGAAGAACGGCACTTGGGAATTGGTTCTATGACCAAAGGATAAAATTTTTATTGAAACTAAATGGGTCTTCATAAACAAATTGAATGAGGATGGACAGATTACTAGGAATAAGACAAGATTAGCCTGCAAAGGATATGCATAAGTTGAAGGAATTGATTTTGAAGAAACATTTTCTCCCGTTGCCAGAATGGAAGCTATCAGAATGTTTCTCACTTATGCATGCTCGAGAAAAATAAAGGTCTACCAAATGGATGCTAAGCCGGCCTTTATAAATGGTGAATTGGAAGAAGAAGTTGACATTGAATAACCCAAAGGTTTTTTGCTCTCTGAAAAGGAAGACTATGTCTACAGATTAAAGAAGGCACTATATGGTCTCAAGTAAGCTCCTAGAGCTTGGTATGCTTGATGGATATCTACATCAACAAGGATTCAAGAAAGGAAGCGCCGACAACAATCTCTATGTGAAAGTGGATCAAGATAACCTAACAATTATCGAGGTATATGTGGACGATATAATTTTGGAAGCAATGATGACAGAGTAAGTAAAAACTTTGCCACAAAGATGCAAAGTGAGTTTGAAATGTCTCTGCTTGGCGAACTGACATACTTTTTAGGGCTTTAGATATCTCAGTAGGATAAGGAATATCTATATCAAACCAAGTACATCAAGAAAATGCTCAAGAAATTCAAGATGGAAGATTGCAAGCCTGTCTTTACCCCAATGGTAACAGGTTTCAAGTTAAGTTTAGAAGATTCATCAAAGAATGTGGACCAGAGGTCGTATAGATCTATGATTGGCAGTCTTCTATATGTGACAGCTTCTCGGCTAGACGCAATACAGGCAGTTGGACAAGTAGCAAGATTCCAAACTACACCAAAAGAATCTCATATTATTGCCGTCAAAAGAATTCTCTGATATCTTAAGGTCACAACAGAATATGGTTTATGGTATCCCAAAGGAAATAATCTAGTTATCCAAGTTTATACAGATGCAGATTGGGCAGGAAGTGTTGATGATCGGAAGAGTACCAGTGGAGCAACATTTTATCTAGGTGGTTGCCTTGTTTCATGGTTAAGTAAAAAGCAGTCTTCAATCTCATTATTTGCATCAGAAGCAGAATATATCGCGGCAGCAACTTGTTGTATTCAAGTTCTCTGGATAAAGCAAACTTTGCAAGATCTTCAAGTCAAGTTTGATGAGCCTATTCCCATCTTTTGCGATAACGCCAGTGCCATCAGTATCTCCAAGAATCATGTGATGCATTCCAAAATAAAGCACACTCTGATAAAATATCATTTCGTTAGAAAGCAGGTCACCGAAAAGAATATCAAGCTTGAATCTGTTGGCACAAAGGAACAAATTGCTAACATCTTTACCAAACCATTACCTCGTGAAGCATTTGAGTATCTTCACCTAAAGCTTGGGATTCTCCCAAGTTATCATTAGACTCTTTCTCTTATCTAAGTAAGTAAAAAAAGGGGAGTTGAGGTGTGTATAGGTCCATAGGATGACGTTTGTCAGGGTGAGTTACCCTTTGCCATTGATACAAAAGGGGGAGAGAATGTTGTAGGAAGAGGTGTCATGATAGTAGGGGGAGTACACGTGTTGCCATCAATTCCAAAGGGGGATATTGTTGATTTGTGGTTGTCATTGATGTCAACCCAAGTAGCACCAGGGGCTGCCCCGATCTTGCATGGGAATTTGACTAGAAAACTTACTCTATTCCGAGTCAAGGATATTTTGGATGGTTTTTATTTGTCAAGATGTTTCCGTTGATATATGGCATGCCACGTAATTCTTCACGGTTGGAGAGATATTCGTGTTTGAAGTTAGTAACCCCAGTTAGTGGGCTAAAACCCCATGGGGTTGTGGCATGACACTAATCATTGGTTGTGGTCATTGAATAGTCAATAATTAATAATTTTTTAAAATCCTAAAATCCCTCCAACTTTCTCTTGTTGAAGACCCTCACAACCTAAGCATTTATATAAATTGTGACCCTCATATCCTGCTGATGCAAGGATTTATCTACTTAAAACAAATCATCGTGGAATTATCGCCATAACGTTTTTTTTGCGAAGCTTCAAATGTTGAAAAAAAAAACCCATTTGAGCTGAAATCCCGATGAAGGGCGTGACCAAATTTCAGATATTGGTTTGCTATATTTTTTGGAGATATGATCTGAGGAAGTGGGATTCATTTGTCAGAGAATCCCGTGTTCCATGATCGATCCAAGCATGTTGATATCAAGTACCACTTTATCCGAGATATGGTATAGCGAGGCGTCGTAAGGCTCGATCATATAGGAACTGATGAGCAGGTCGCGGATATTCTCACAAAGCCCTTGGGGAAGGTCAAGTTCCTAACCTTCCGTGAGAATCTTGGAATCGTGGAACAACCCTATTCTGAGGGTCTTGTTGGACGATGAGCTCTGAGAGCTCCAGGGGGCTTTGGAGATAGATTCTTGGAGCTATAAGCAACCATAGAGCTAGGCTTGCCGAAGCTTGTTGGTGTGCTTCTGCCCCACCATTATGATATTGAGTTGGTTAACCTCTCTTTGATCTATGCCCCATATGCATCTACCCATGGAGTCCTAGACTCATGGGAAGTACCTCTCATTTGGCCAATGAAGTGGGAAAAGCTAGAGACCAGTAGCAAAGACTGATGGACGCATCGGAGATCGTCATACTCTCTATGTCTAGGATGGCACATGTCCAACCACTTGATCTAGCATCAAGTCTAGTGATGTTTCGGACCTCTATGAGACTCCTTTTAGTCCCACAGAGGTTTCAGACCTTTGAACTGATTTTGTCAGCTGGGAGTGATGTCTTTGAGACTCACCTTTTTGTTTTGAAATAAAGAAGCCAACAAAGCAAGTTACGATGGGATGACGCACGATGTTTGGATGACACAGGTGGATGGAGTTCTCCCTAGTTGAGAGGGAGTGTTAATTTTGGATAACTAGGTCCAAACTCCATGTTTTTATGCTCTGATGAAGATGCCAATATTTTTATTGGATTCCTCTTTCAAAGAGGTGCAATATTGATCAAAAGATCATCTTGATCCGATGAGCAGAACATTTATTTTGAATTAATTCCACTTATGTGCAAGGTCAGCCAGAATTGTAATGTAGGCTTGGAGCCCCAACAGATGTGTCACACACCCTCTATGATGGATATATATAGGTCAACGTTGGAGGTCATTTTCACCATCACTCATCACACATTCTCTCTCTGCATCTGATTGGTTCAATCATTATCTTGGAGGCTCTTCTTCTCTCACACGTGGGAAAACAACAGCTAGGGTTTTATGTTCTGATCTAGGGTTTCAGCGCAACTTTGACCAGTGTTGACTTTGGTCAACGCTTGGTCAACTTGACCTCAGACTCTCCCAAAATTCTGATTTCTGCAGTCCGCATTTTCTGGCACAAAAATCGAGGCTGGACGTTGATTTTGACTTGGCTGCGTTGAATTTTTGCTGTTGCTGTTTTGCGTTGACTGTTGCATGGACAACGTTGACTTTTGTTGATTTTGGGTTGACCGTTGTAGAGTTGTCCGAGAGGGTTGTGTGACACATTTTGGTTGGCTAACCGTGAAGAGACTTTGTTGGTTGAAGCATCATGTTGACTGCTGTAATGCACCACAATCCATATATTTTGTTGATCAAGTTAAGTGTATTTTTGGCTTGTCTTCCGTCGATCTATTGATATGTTCTATCAGCATTTTACTTTCTTGTTTATGTGATTGTTGTTTGATATCGGGTATAAAATTAAAGTTGCATCAAGCATAGAACATACACGAAATTTTACACTTCGTCCCATTGTTGTTTCTGCCACTCGTGGTGCTCTTCACCATGTCTCGCCTCATCGCCTCCCACTGCAAATCTCCCACATTTTGTCCCAGTCTGGGAAGTTTTCTTTGCCCAAGATACTCTGGATGAATACTTGCCACTCGGAAATGCTATTCAGAGCAAACCACACAAATTCTGTAGGTTGAGGTGTTGAACCGACTGCAGACAACTGATCCCGGACTTCCTGAAGTCTAGTAAGGAGGGGTCTATACGCTCCCCTTTCAGCATCCTGGTACACGTCAGATTCTCCTCCAAATACATCTTCCGCAGCTCATAAGATCCCTGGTACAGTGTGGCAAGATAATCCCATATCTGCTTGGCAATGTCCTTTCTAGCTATGTATGACACTACGTGTTCTCGAACTCCATCGAGAATCAACCAATTTTCCTTCGCCATCTCCATTTTGTAGGCCTTTGACTGATCTGGATCCATAGGTACATCTACCACTAAACTGATATAGGTCTTGAGATCATATTCATCTAGAAGGCAGGAAATCCTGGCCTTCCAGATCACATTGTTGGATGAACCGTCCAACCGATCCTGATCTCTAAACCCTGTTGATGCCATCTCAGCCAACATGTTGAACTCTTCCTCTTCTCTTCTGTGCAACTATTACTAGGCTCTACGCACTCCTTGCTAGAGCGGGAAAATCTGCTCACAACTATTGTTGCTCTGTAGTGAGAAATCAAATTTCTAGGCTAGAAATTCCCTTACGAAAGAATTCCCTCAGTGTGTGCTCTTCCTTCCTCCTAAGGCTATTTTGCACCAGCAAACTGCTACAAAATAATTGCATCCTAGCTGAATATCTACTCTCCAAGAAAAATGTTCCTGCTCCCTCTACCTTTGACAATCTTCAATCTGGAAATTTTATTCTTTGTTGACTCACTCAAAGAAATAAATTTTCCTCAAAAATATGTCCTCTTGGCCAATGGACTGCGCAACCACCTAGGGTTCAGAGCAATTGCTCATGCAGTGCTTCGAAGCTCCCTCTTTCCTTCTACAACTAATCTCTTCCCGCTTCTCTTACGCTTTGATACCATGTGAAAATTCCACAAATTAGAATCCTACTGTAGAAACTGATAAAGTTTCTTCTATTTGTTAAATAACTGAACAAATTATTTATTGTGTTCTACGATAAATATCGAAACCCATACACTACAACCTTCACAAATAAAAAGTATGGCGGAAGAAAATAGCCCTGGAAAGATAGATGCACACACACAAATAACACTGTCGTTTTGGGACAAAGTCTCTTGAAAAGTCCAATGTGGGAAAACCGGTGCAACAGCTAAGGGTTTGTATATTATGAAGTAGTAAATCTTAGTACAAATCTATGGTTGCTTAAATCAGGCAAACCATACAAAGAAAAATCTGACTATAGAGTCTAATGAGAAAAATCTCACTTCCACTGGTGATCTGACACTGACCTTGGCTCAAGATGAGTTGCTCTACATTGCCTTCGCATGGTCACTGTGTCAGCCTATGTAGTATTGCATCCCTACAGCTAGGAACAATCTCTCTCGCTAACTGATCAGCTGTTGTCTGGAAACTAGACCCTCCTAGCCTCTGGAAAATCTCTCCGGCTTCTAGCACTAAATCACCTCTACCTCGCAGCAAAAATACAGATCTCCTCTAAAGCACTGCGCTGCCTCTGCGTGGCCGCCTTTGCGCTGCCTCTCTGTGACACTCATTGCCTCAATGCTATGCATTCAATGGATCTAGAAAATCTTCTTTCGACCTTACTATCCCTCCCCTCTCTCACTGCGACTAGCTCACTATCTCTCTCTCCGGCAACTCAACGCTGCTACTCTGGAAATCGATCTACTAGTGAATTCGATCTCTGCAAGTGTGTTCTCCAAGCTCCATCGAATTTCTTCTTATAATATCTTGTTGAGACATCAACGACCACAATCAAAACTTAATCGATGGCTGAGACTAACTAAAACTCGATCCATGTCTTTTTCTAGAAGATTCACATCTGACTTAATTAATACCTTTTAATTAATCATATTTCCTAAGTTTATACTTAGAAAATATTAAAAAAAAATTAATTATTTTAATTAAGTCGTCTCTAGATGGAATTTCCAAAAACGATTTCTGGGTTTTGGAGAATGCATGTGTCCTAACCTCTCTGCCAAATCTCGAGGCTAAAACACATCCGATGCTCCAAAAACTAACAATCCATACACACATAAACTTGAACCTGCAAAAACTCTCTTCAGATGTGCTCAAATCAGCAAATAGAGGTCACCATTGGATCTAGAATGTCCAAAAACCCCTAGGTATACTCTTCTTGAGCACCAAAAGGCCAAAAACTCACCAAGTTATGGCTTTCTTTATCTTTGAATGAAGTTTTGTTGTTATCTGTCCTACAAAACGGACCAACAATCTAACTATCCTACAAATCTGGCATTCTTTCGGATGCGGAGGCGATAAATTCGCCCGCCGACGATGCATTTTGTTGGATACTTAAATTGTCCAATAACCCCGTCAAAGCGAAAATTTAGGCCATATGGGTGCCATAAGGTCGCGGTTTGGGCCCAACCACCCACCCCCGTCAGCCTAGGCCTCTAAACTTTCGACGTATGGTCATTTGGTGCTCCACGGGTCCAAGGGCCAGGCCAACGACCCGCCCTAACCGTCAGAGTCCCTGTCATCGTGGCACTGAGGTCACATGGTTGTAACGGAACCAAGGGATACTCCCCTTTACAAGTGCCCTCCGTCGAAGCGCCTTGCCACGGTTCTGAGGGGGTATACGAAGCCAAGGGTAGCCCCCTCCGTAGGCACCTTTCTGTTCAGCTCCTGCCAAAGGTCATCTGGGCATAAAGTGACCAGGGGTTGGTCCCCTTTATAAGCGTGCATTCGTCGAACCCTTGCCACAGTCCTGTGGCACCCAGGTGACCAGGCCTTGAGGTTATCCTTTGCGCCCTTCGCCGAGCACCTTCCACATTGTGCTGGGGTCGTATGGTGTTCGAGTGATCGGGGGCTAGGGCTAGCAACCCGACCCCTCCTCCCAAATGCAGACTATATAAACTTTATAAAGAAGTTTTGTGCTATAGTTATTAAGAACCATCAGTTGCATAGATGTAGAGTTTCGGGTTGGTAGGTTTGAGGTTGGGGGTTCGATCCTGCCTGGGCCTCTGGCCTAAACCATAAAATTGTAGTGCACTCTGGAGGTGCCACATGGAAACCAATGGTTGGCCAACGTAGCACGCTCTCATTGGTCCAACTCAACAATTATGAACCAATAAAAAACGACCCAAACTGACAAACAAAAAGTTGCCACTTGTCAGCACCCAATTGGCCCGTACCTGCACAGTCACCCTGGATGATGTCAATAGTACGTGTTGATTTATGGTAGCATCGGATGTGCTCTAGCCTTGTAATTTTGTATATGGGCTAAGACACATGTATTCCATAATACCCAGAAAGGATTTTGGAAGATTCCACTTAGAGATGGTTTAATTAAAATAATTAATCATTTTTTAATGTTTTCCTAAGTGTAAATTTAGGGAAACTAATTAATTAAAGGGTATTAATTAAACTAAGTGTGAATCTTCTAGAAAAATTCATGGATCACCTCCAAGTTAATCTTAGCCCTTGATTATGTTTTAATCTTGGTCATTGAAGGTTCAACAGAAGAATATAAGGAGGGTGAGGGGCCTATGGAAAAACACATCAGACGGAGAAAGAATCAAGAGTTCGATTTCTTCAGTGAGAGGAAGAATCGAAGTGGTTCTCATTTGCAGAGAGGGGAAGGTGAAATCTCCAGGAGGGAGAATTTCTAAAGCATAGAGAGTGCATGAAGAGGAGTGAGAGAGGAGCCAAAGCATCAGCGCAGAGTTACCCTAGAAATAGTTACACAGGGCCAGTGCAAAGAAGCAGAGGGAGTTTCGATTTCTGTTGGAGGGGTAACTGAGGGTTCATCCGGTTTCAGGAGGACATTTCTGGAAGGAAGAAACACTCTAGTCTCACACAGCAGCAAGCACGGAAGGAGCCACGACAAGCAGGAGCAACAGTGATGTAGTGACAGCGTGAGTGACGCAGTCACTGCGCATAAATCACGCAGAGCCAGTCAGTGTGGGTGCAGGTCAGTGCTAGAACTTAGTTGTGATGTGAGAAGTGTCTCACTTAGCCCTTTCTCATTAGAATTCTTCAGGTGATAGATTGACATTTACAATCACACATTTGTACTCAGAATTTCTGCATAATAAAGAAACCCTCAGATCTGTTGCACCAGTTTTCCCACATTGGGTTTTTCCGGGGACAATTGTCCAAAAATAACGGTGTCTATGTGTGATTACTTGTGTTATTTTTATATGTGAATTATTAATCGTGAAGTCTGCAACATATTTTATTTTGTTATTTAACACAAGATAAATGTTAAATAATTGTGTTTGACAATGCAATAGAAGAAATTCAATAAGTAGTTGTAGTAGAATTCTCCATTATAGAATTTTCACATGGTATCAGAGCTGTCAGATCCAAAGGAAGAAAGGTCTGAAAAGAGACTGCGTAATCCAAAAGCTTGAGAGGTGACCCATCACAGAGAGAAGAAATCACAGATAAGTATGACAGACTTAGATGTTTTATCCTCTAGGTTAAAAGAGGATGATACATGCCTATCAAGTTCAGCATCTGCAGGAATCTGGTATATTGATAACGAGGCTTCAGCTCATATGACTAGAGTATGAGAATACTTCTCGAGCTATAGGGAAGAGCAGATGAACTTTCAGATCACTATGGGCAATAGCACGAAGTGCACTCCCATTGGGAGAGGATCCGTAGTTTTTTAGACGGAAGTTAGAACCAGTGTCAAGATGACGGATGTATTACATGTGCCAGGGCTTGGGATGAATCTAATCTCAGTATGCCAATTGCAGGACAAAGGGTATGACATACACTTTACCGGAAAGAAAGTATATGTCAAGCATCCCAGTTGGAAGCAAACAAGGCAGATCGGAGTCAGAAGCAATAGACTATACAAGTTGTAGATCGAAACCCCGTGGCACTAGTTGGTAGTAATCTCGAAGACAAGAAAGGGTTGAATGAACTTTGGCATAGAAGAATGGGGCACCTGCATCACGGTATATTGAAGATGCTCAGAGAAACAGTTGATGGGGCACCTGTTCTCAGCACGGAGCATGATGATGTATGCCAAGGATGCGTACTTGGGAAGTTCGCTAAGGCAGCTTTTCCCAGAAGTAAAAACAGGGCAGGAAGCTCAGTGGACAGGAAAAGTACCTCTGGGTACTGTTTCAACGTTGGATCAGGAATGGTGTCCTAGTGCAGCAGGAAACAAAAGTCAGTAGTATTGAGCACAGTCGAGGCAGAGTACATGGCAGCTAGTACAACTACATGCGAAGCAATCTGGCTTCGGAAACTTCTTGTGAGTCTATTCAGAAGCAGGATGGAGCCAACAAGCATTTACTGTGACAATCAGAGTTGTATCAAACTCTCTGAAAATCCAGTATTCCATGATCGGTCCTGTTGTCGCACAAAATGTCTAGGCACTGCGACAACAGCTCAGATCGGGGGCTGTCGCTCTGATCCCCAATCTCTCTATCTAAGTTGTCTCCTTGCAAGCTAAGGGGGTAGACCCTAACAAAAATGAAGGAAAAGAACTGGTTGAAAATCAACCAATTTAGGAAACACAATTAAATGACCAAATACTTGTTAAGATTAACGAGATTATATAGATTCAAATAGTCTTGAAGATTAAAACCAGTGCCTTGTGGAGTCAAAATATCCTGTTATGAAATTAAAGTCAAGTATCTGATATGTAACTGCTACTATGAAAAATAGATTCACCACAATGATATTCGATGAAACACCCTCACAATTATGCATTAACCATCCTCGATAAAGACATGCAATTTATCATTACTTGAAATATTTCCAAAAGTTAACTTAAACAATTAATTACCAATTTCAAGCAACTTAAAACCACAATTAAAGATAGCTCAAAAATCATCAACCGTAGCTAAGCATTAAACTTCGAACCAACGATTTAAATTTGAAACAAAATATTATCATGAGGATATCATCAAATTTAAATGCCAGATACTTCCAATATTTCCGAATTAAATGATATTCAAAATAATTCCAATTCAGAAACTTATAGTCAAACTTTAGATAGGAAATTAAAGATCACCTTGACTATATAAAAAAAAAAAATTAAATTTTTTGAGAAATTTTCTAAATTTCTATATTTTTTATATTTTCTCTAAAACCAAAAAAAGTATATACAACTAAAGCTAAAGTCTAATTAAAAATATTGAATTTATTTATTTATTTATTATTTTTTTAAAAATTAAATCTAAAAGCAAAATATATACAAATAAAACTAAAACTATGGACAAAATTAAAATCTAAAAAATTAAACTAAGATTAAAAATCCTAAACTAACATAAGGTTAACAAAAAAAATCTAAAATCTAAAATCTAACGTGAACCTCTAAAAAAACCAAAATATAAATCTAAAAATTTAAAAGTCTAAATCTAAAATTAAAACTTAAGCTAAGTCTAAAAAAAAATAAAAATCGAAAACCGAATATTAAAATCTAAAAGCTAATGTTAAAATTAAGAAATGTCGTGGGTTTGTTTGAACTTTGTTTTATGCAGGCATAGCCGTACGGACGGCAAGGAGAAGCTTGACAGGAGAGAGCAAGAAATTTGATGGCGATTGAGGACAAGGGCGGGAAATTAGCTGAGCGTTGAAGAAAATGGATGCAAAGGAGCAAGTTGAGCAATTGATGCAGGTCGTACGAAATGTACGGACGGTAGAAATGAGGCTGTAGCAGAGAAAAGATGGATCGATGGCAGGGAATCCAACGCGGCAAGGAATGAAGGATGGCATTGAAAGAGCAGCGTACAGTGAAGGAGCAGTGTACGGATGGCGAGCAACAGGGATGCAATTTACGCAGGCCATACGACAGTACGGACAGCAGCGTGAGGAGGGAGCAAGGCTACGGGCAGAGAGAAATTCCATACGAATCTGTACGGACAGTAGTAGTTGAATTATGAATAAATTTTCTCAAAACAGTAATTTAACAGTTTGCCAATATAGCTCAGATCTTCGAAATATGATTTGGATGCACCTGAGATTCACACTTTGCAGCAAAATTATGCCCAGATCTGGAAGCAAAACCGATCTTGAGGCCAGATCTCACAATTTTCTGAAGATCTCCATGTAGAACCTGCACAGAACAAGAAACTAGAAACCAACAAACCCAGTAAAACAATATATGTACACAGTAAAAAACAAACCCCCAAAACTCTGGTAAATTAAAAAAAAAAAATGAGCGGAATTTACACTGCTAATTTACAGATCAGAGGCCCTCTTGGCCAGATTTAAAGCAATTCAACACAATTTAGAAAATAGAAATTTAAAATAGAGGCACAAGCCCAATAAAGATCCCTGCAAAAAATGGAATTTAACATAAGCTCGGGGAATTAGATCCGGAGGGCTCTTCAGATCTTATCTCCAGGGAGTCAGTTGGTCCAAACTAGGACTTCCCCAAACGCCCAGTTCTAAAGCCGGAAGATTTCTACAAACTTAAAGTTAAATTGTCAGATTAATAGAGAAATAGTGATAAAATATAAAATTTTCATAAACTGGAGACAACTGTCAATTCGATCCAATTAATATTTTTAACCTAGATCCAGTAACCTGGGCAAGATACCTGTGCCCAAAATTACTCTACAAGAGCCATTAATCAACAATCCATTAGAATAATCACCAGCAGAATATTAAGAACAAGTTTACCATAAAATGCTGAAGAGGAACACCACCATCAGAATAAAACCCCGAAGTCTTCATTTGTATTATTCCAGAAAAATATTACAGAGTCTTTCTAGAGCTTGTGTCTAAATAAAAAAAATTATCTTAATTTTTTATTTAAAGTTAGATCTGGCTAGTAAGAGCCTTAGATCTTCAGATCTGGGAGCGAAGTCATACTTATACTCCTTAGATCTGATAGATCTGCAACCAAAAAAAAATAAAAATATTCAATCTTTTTTATTAGACTTTAGCTTTAGTTGTATATACTTTTTTTGGTTTTAGAGAAAATATAAAAAATATAAAAACTTAGAAAATTTCTCAAAAAATTTAAATTTTTTTTATATAGTCAAGGTGATCTTTAATTTCCTATCTAAAGTTTGACTACAGGTTTTTGAATTGGAATTATTTTGAATATCATTTAATTCGGAAATATTGGAAGTATCTGGCATTTAAATATGATGATATCCTCATGATAATATTTTGTTTCAAATTTAAATCATTGGTTCGAAGTTTAATGCTTAGCTGTGGTTGATGATTTTTGAGCTATCTTTAATTGTGATTTTAAGTTGCTTGAAATTGGTAATTAATTGTTTAAGTTAACTTTTGGAAATATTTCAAGTAATGATAAATTGCATGTCTTTATCGAGGATGGTTAATGCATAATTGTGAGGGTGTTTCATCGAATATCATTGTGGTGAATCTATTTTTCATAGCAGCAGTTACATATCAGATACTTGACTTTAATTTCATAACAGGATATTTTGACTCCACAAGGCACTGGTTTTAATCTTCAAGACTATTTGAATCTTTATAATCTCGTTAATCTTAACAAGTATTTGGTCATTTAATTGTGTCTCCTGAATTGGTTGATTTTCAACTAGTTCTTTTCTTTCATTTTTGTTAGGGTCTACCTCCCTTAGCTTGCAAGGAGACAACTTAGATAGAGATATTGGGGATCAGAGTGACAGCCCCCGATCTAAGCCGTTATCGCGGTGCCTAGACATTTTGTGCGACAACATTTTTTGGCACCGTTGCCGGGGATAAAGTTTTTCTGTCCTTGGTCTTAATGACATGTTATAATCTTCTAATCTTTTTCTCGCCATTCATTAGCTTGTCGCATGGCATAGCATTTTCTGGCGTCATTTCATCATCATATATTTCGTCATATCACTAATCATTTCATCATTTCCACCTTTAGCACCTGGACATTTCGGTTCGCCTCTTGTTTGGTTGGCGACTCCACTTATTCATCTATTTACTCCCAGACAACAATCCCCCCCTCATATCCATCTGCTACTCTCGATTATTTCTTCTGTTTTAGAATTAGTTTCATGTTCAAGTGGCGACTCCAATTCTTTCATTTCTTACAAGAGTTCCTGCTAAGAAGCTCGCTTCTTGAGGACCTTTTGACTATTCTTGAACACAGATCTCTTTCTCTAACATCCACTCAACCTTTAAGCGGGTCATCATGGATAACACCTTTCATGACATGCCAGAAGAGGCCATTCCTAAATTGCCTTTTTTCTTAGGTGGTAATCTAGCCATTGCTCTAGAGCATCTATCGATAATCACTTTTATTATAAATAAATATTGTCGTCCTTCACAATATAATCATGAAGATGTCAAGAGACGTATCTTTGGCTATTCCTTAAAAGGTGATGCTATCGATTGGTTTCGAAATTGTCCTGAGGAGTATTGTTTACAACAGATTATCAATGCTTTTAAAGATAAATATATAAAACAAGTTGACTCGCCTTGTGCTCCCAGTATTATGCAAAATAATGAAATTGATCTTGTAGAGAACTCAACTATCAGTAGGAGACATCTTAGATAGAGAGATTAGGGATCAGAGTGATAGCCCCCGATCTGAGCCGTTGTCGCGGTGCCTAGACATTTTGTGCGACAACAGGTCCAAACATATTGACATCAGGTGTCATTTTATTAGAGACTGTGTTCAGCGTGGGGAAGTACAACTCCAGTACATTCCCATAGGCGAGAAAACAACAGATATACTCACTAAGGCTCTGGGGAGAATTAAGTTCACTCAGTTTAGGGAACAGCTGGGTATCACTGAAAATCCATTTCAGTAAGAAATGGATCCTCAACGCAGTTGAACGAGGGAGTTGCAGTACAATGGAAGTTGACAGCAGTAAGCAGAGTCAGCAGTAGTACAGATGCAACATTTTTGTGCAGTGTTGGTAAGCAGCATCAACAACACAATAGCATATGTTACAAAATTAGAACAACACATTGAGTTGTTTTGCTAAATCACTTTCCTCGCTAAGAGGGAGTGTCGATTTATGGTAGCATTGGATGTGCTCTAGCCTTGTCATTTTGTATATGGGCTAAGACACATGTATTCCATAATACCCAAAAAATATTTTGGAAGATTCCACTTAGAGATGGTTTAATTAAAATAATTAATCATTTTTTAATGTTTTCATAAGTGTAAACTTAGGGAAATTGATTAATTAAAGGGTATTAATTAAACTAAGTGTGAATCTTCTAGAAAAAGTGGATCACCTCCAAGTTAATCTTAGCCCTTGATTATGTTTTAATCTTGGTCGTTGAAGGTTCAACAAAATAATATAAGGAGGGTGAGGGGCCTATGGAAAAACACATCAGACAGAGAAATAATCAAGAGTTTGATTTCTTCAGTGAGAGGAAGAATCGAAGTAGTTCTCATTTGCAGAGAGGGGAAGGTGAAATCTCCAGGAGGGAGAATTTCTGAAGCATAGAGAGTGCATGAAGAGGAGTGAGAGAGGATTTCTAAAGCATAGAGAGTGCATGAAGAGGAGTAAGAGAGAAGAGAAAGCATCAGCACAGAGTTACCTTAGCAACAGTTATGCTGGGCCAGCACAGAGAAGCATAGGGAGTTTCGATTTCTGTTGGAGGGACAGCTGAGGGTTCATCCGTTTTTTTTTTTTTTTTATCGAACTTATTATAGCCACTACCCACTTTGAACAAAATTGTGCACCACAGATAAGAGCTAATGAACAGACCTGCAATACCATGAAAACACATTACAATTCCTTGCGGAACAAAGAGTATTTGCTGAGACGACAATAGGGGTATCAAGTTCTCACCAAAATAGCTCGAGATCCTGACCAGGAAAAATCCTAGTGAACCCAGAAAGAGGATACAAGCCCAAAAGAAATTATTTCTTTTTCGAGACCCTGTTATAGGTTCTATCAAGAGCCATTTGGATCGAGGATTCATAAAAAATTGTATTCAATTCCATCCTATTGAAGTTGAGGGAATAGCCAACTTTTTTATCCTTTGGTTCCCAAACTCTTATGAACGAGCTTCAGGAGGACATTTCTAGAAGGAAGGAACACTCTAGTCTCACATAGCAGCAAGCACAGAAGCAACCACAACAAGCAGCAGCAGCAGTGACGCAGTGACAGCATGAGTGACACAATCACTGCGCATAAATCACGCAGAGCTAGTCAGTGTGGGTGTAGGTCAGTGTCAGAACTTAGTTGTGATGTGAGAAGTGTCTCACTTAGCCCTTTCTCATCAGAATTCTTTAGGTGATTGATTGACATTTACAATCACACATTTGTACTCAGAATTTCTGCATAATAAAGAAACCCTTAAATCTGCTACACCAGTTTTCCCACATTGGGTTTTTCCGGGGACAATTGTCCAAAAATAATGGTGTATATGTGTGATTACTTGTGCTATTTTTATATGTGAATTATTAATCGTGAAGTCTGCAAAATAAATTATTTTATTATTTAACACATGAGAAATGTTAAGTAATTGTGTTTGACAATGCAATAGAAGAAATTCAATAAGTAGTTGCAGTAGAATTCTCCATTATAGAATTTTCACAATACGGAAGCTCAGTCAGCAAACCTCTTCATTTTCTAGTTGTTGGGCCAAACGATCAGAACTCAATAACTTGAGCATATGTTGTCGGATTGAGGTGAAAGAAATGGTTGGATTCAGAACAACGAGCACTTCGACCTGAATCCGGTTTCAAAACTTTTTGGGCACTTTCATTTTTGAGCTAAAATTTGATCACCAACTTATGATTTAGAGTGAGGTAAGAACTAAACACAACCATAGAAAAGGAATGTCTACATCCTGGGAGATTTAGAGCATGTCACATGGCAAGACAAAGACCAAACAAGGTACTCAATTTCAAATTTGTAGATTTAACCAAAAGGTACTCAAGAAGGCTTCATATTCCAAGTACGTACTATATTCTAGCCTTGTTTAACTCATATCTTATTTTATAATTCTTATCTTGCATTTGTAGCTAATTTTTGCTTATTTCAGTGCCTTTATATTTAAATTAATAGCTGAAATAAATTTTTGTACCCAAGGGGTTTGACCGCAAGACCTCCAAAAGATAATTTCCAACTTGTCGGAAATCCAATTTTGCAATAGGTTCAAGGCTTAAAGGTGTTCTAATATGACCATACTTCAGTCTTTTAGCCTTTCCACTCCTAGCTAAAGTCTAGAATGTTGGAAATACTGATGTGGGCCGGGGGGATGGGGGGAGAGGGGAGGGGTGAAGGGGATGAATCAATATTTCGTAAATTTCAACAATTTAAGTATCAAAACGATTAACCAATAACATCACATCAAATGAACACAACACACACACACAAACACACACACACACACACATATATACATACAATGTTTTAATATTACAAAGGAAGCTGCAACTTCCTTCCTTAGCACCACCCTACCACCTTAGAGAATAAAAGATAAAATAAGATCTTCTTGGCCTCTCGTACTAGGGGCAATGGCCTAATTACAACAACCTTCAAACAACTACATTTTTGCCCCTCTTCAAAGACTGTTTGTTGTGCTTTCCTAAGATACAAGCATCACATTGCTTAAGTTTCCTAGAAATGGTTGGCAAACCAGTAACACCATCTCTCTTCAATAAGCTAAGATTGTCATAGTTTAGATGTCTAAATCTAGCATGCCATGAGAGACTGGATGGTAGTGTACCTTCATCACATTGAGAACTATATGCAAAGTTTGTGCAAGAGCAGAGGTTCATAGGTTCCTTGCAGCTTCAGGAGTCTTTCTTCTTCTATCCTAGTTAGGACAAGTGAGTTGTCTGATGCTTTTCTAAACACAACCTTGCCATCAAACATGTGGATGGAATGTCCTTGCTATTAGATGTGAACCAAAGACACGTTTCTTCGCAACTTCGGGAGGTAGAGAACATCATGTAGAAGAAAGTCTGGGAGACCAGGAAGTTTGAGTATGATGGTGCCAACCCTGGTGGCTTGAGTTTTGACTTATCTGCAAAGTATACTATTCCATCAACATTTTTACTGAATTATTCAAAGAAATCTTTTCAAAAATTCATGTGGCAAGTAGCTCCTAAATCAAACAACCATGTAAATTTCCATGAAGCAAGTGAAGCAATAAACAAGTCTTCAATTAATCCAATATTGCAATGTGCCCCAATATAGTGAGTGAATTCATGTGCTTTACCTTTCCCTTGATCTGGTGATTTTATTTTCTCTTCATTCATTTCCTGTCTAATTTGGTCCTGTTGACCACACTTTGTCAACGACCCCATAGCAGTACACCCCCACTTTTTCAAATGGGACTTATCATGTTCAAGGCTCGTGTCATCCAGATTTCATCGACGATCGAAAGCTGACATTGTTATAAATGATGTAAACCCATTATGCATTTTATGATGTAAATGATCTAAGTAAGACCATCCATGTATATAACAACCTAGGTAAGCCTAGTATGTTGTTGATGACTTCCATCCTAGGAGGTTTTTTGTCTCACTAATTCACGAAAGTGATCAGCAGAGTTTTTCCCTCCAACCTCACCCCAAAGCTTGGGTGGATTTTATCATCAGCATACTAAGTGAGTCCTAGTGTTTTATCGAGTCCTTGTAAAAGTAGTTTGAGCTACTTGGTCGCAGAACTGGGTATTTATTTGAGGGTCTATAAGAGTGGGTTTTCCCCCTTCATGTATGTAAATGTATTATCTCATGTAAAAGAGGGTTGAAAAATAATTATAATCCCCTCTCAGTTAATTAATTAAATTTTCTGGTCAATTAATTAATAAAATCTTAAACCAGAAATTTAATTAATTTAGGGTCCTAAGTTAGGATTAAATCTTTAAAGACAAAATTTGTGAGTCCTTGGAAAATGATTTTGAAAGCCCCAGGCCAAGGGAATATTGAGAATTTTAAGAAATTTTGGACCCTTGGGCCTTGGTGTTTAAGTCAAGGTCAAAATTTTGGGGTAATTAACTCAAAAATAATATTTTTGAGTTAATTAAAATTGAATTAAGTGATAAATTCGTTTTTTCCCCAAAATTTTAATTTCAATGTTCTGGATTAAAAGATGATTAAATCTTTTGGACGGTTGAGATTATTTTGACGAGGATCATCCAAACTAGCCGTTAGAGATTTTGTCCTATAAATTTAAGGGTCTTTTTCATTTTTGAGTCATCCGATCTCAGGATCGTGCACTTGCTCTTAGAAGCTCTTGTAAACTTTTTGAGGAATAAAGCATAAAGACTTTGGGGTTACAAATCTAGATGTTCCTTCTCAAATCTATGTGGTGAATTGTCTCTAAAATCTGCTACTTTGTTTCTTGTATTTTATGGTTGATGGCCTTCATGGATTAATCTGCATATAGGTATCTTATGCAGTTTTCTGGGTTTACAAAATAACATTCTGATTTTTATGTAAAGGTCTCATGTTGTTTTCTTAAATCTCTATCGATCTAAGATTTAGATCTAAGTGTGCAGGGAAATTTTTTTTTAGATTGGGCGTCTGGGGAAGTCTTCGGTTGGGCCAGCCAACTCTCAATAAACATAAATCTGATAGGCTCTTTATTTGTTAAATTCCAGGTCTATCTTACGATATTTGTGATTTTGCAGGGTTTCGAAGGCTTGTGCCTCTCACTAAAACTTTAAATCTCTGAAAATTGTGCTAAAACGGATTTAGATTTGACCATGAGGGTTTTAAATTGTAAACTAATTGTAAATTTGTAATTTTTCTGTAAGGGTTTGATCGTTTTCTGGTGTGTATCTTCAGATCTGGTTCGTTTCTCGCAGATTCAGGGTTCAAATCGAATTTTTTTTTTAGATCTGAGGTAGATCTAGCCTCCGAAGGCCAGATCTGGCCTCAAATTGCTACTGTGGGCGAGATCTAGACGTTATTGAGTTCAAGGAGCATATGAAATCTGAGCTTAATTGAGAAGAATTCTAAAAGTTTGCTGGGCGAATTTGTATGCATTGGGTTCAATTGTTGTTCGTTCTTCACGCGTCAACCTTTCTTCCACCGCTCAGTCCATTTTTTTTAAAAGCATCGATTTACTGCCATATGTGAGTTTACCTCCTTTCTACCCATCGAATCCTTTTAGCCCTCAGTTTCTGCTCCTTACCATCGGATTCCTCCCTTCCATCTCCAATAGACGTCCATCATCTGCCATCGATTTTCTTCTTAACGCATTTTCTCACTGTCCAGCAAAGCATGCATATGCCCTTTAAACGCTGACATCCATCCACGAGCCTGCTCTTGCCTTTGCCATCGTGATCCCTCCTCGGCTTGCTCTTCATCAACCTGTATACACAAAAATTTCACGCAGACACTTGTGTTTCAAATTTTTTGTGTGCAGATTTCTCATCGAGCCCTGCCGTCCGATCTGCTCATCTTTCTCACGCCGTCTCTGTTTCTTTTCGGTCGACCTCCAACTTGCAAGCAAATTCAACAAAAGCACATTAAGAAACTGAAACACTCATATGCGTTTAAATTTTTTTTTAACGTGGTTTCGACCTGGTTTTGTTTGATAGCTCCATTCGGGTTCTTTTGTTAGTGATAGGGTCGGTTTTAGATTAAAATTTTAATCTTTGTTTTTTTAGATTGTAGTATAGTGTTAGATAGGATTTGATTTTTTTTTTTAATTTTGTTTAGTTAAATTTTTAACGTAGCTTTATTTTTTTGTTATTTTAGATTATTTTTAGTTTGGTTTAATTCTAGTTTTAGATTTATTTTAATTTAGATTTAATTTTAGCCTAATTTTAACTTAGCCTTAAATTAGCTAGATTTAGTTTTAGTTTAATTTTGACCTAGTTTTAATTTAAATGTGTGAGGTTTAGTTTAGCTTTAGATTTAGATTTTAACTTTAGTTTTAATTAGACTTAGTTTTAGTTTTAAAATTTTTTTTAGTTTTAACTTTAGAATTTAGATTTCATTTGTAACCCAGATTTAGATTTTTAATTTTAGATTCAAAAAATATTAAAAAATAAAAAATAAAAAATTTCCAAAAAAATCTTAAAAAATTTAGAAAATACAAAAAATATAAAAAAATTTCAAATTTTCTATAGTCAAATGAGCTTCAAATTTTTATTTGAAGATTGATTGTGGAGTATTTTAATTTTCGAACTGGGTTATAATTGCAGTATCTTAATTTCGGAAATTGTTTGAGCATCTGGCATTCTCATATTACTGTGAGTTTTTGTTATTCATGGTTGTGGCATTTTCAATTAAATATCATTGTGAGCAATCGTGTTTTAATAAGCAGCAGTTAATCGTCACTTGCTTGTTTATAATTGCATAACGGGATCTTGTTTGACTCCATAAAGCACTGGTCTTAAACGTGAAATCTAATTTAGATCTGTGGAATCTCATTCATTTTATCAAGTATTTGATGTTTCAGCTGTGTCTCCTGGATTTATCATCCTCATTTATAATAGGGTCTACCTCCCTTAACTTGCAAGGAGACAGTTTAAATAGAGAGATTGGGGATAAGGGTGACAGCCCCCAATCTGAGCCGTTGTCGCGGTGCCTTGACAATCTGTGCGACAACAGGTCCTAAGAGAGCTTGCACATGGAAGCATCATGTCCATTTCTTTTGCACCTTACATAATGAAGATCAAGTCTTCCTCCTTGGTAATCTTTGTCCCCCCTGCCTCTATTATTCTTCCTTCCACGCCCCCTTCTGCCACCTCTTCCTTTAGAAGAATCCTGTGCCTGATTCTTCTCTTTCTGTGCAAGGCACACAACTTCTTTAGATGACTAAGCAACTGTCTTCTTCCCAAAAACTTTCTCTATCTCAGCAAACTTCTCCACAAGAGAGTCAAAGGAAATCTCCTTAAGTTTGCCACTAGCTTGTAATGACTCAAGGAAGAATAACTGGGATATAGTTCCTTGACGAAAGTTGTGAGAGGAACATCTATTTTAAAACCAACAACTTCTATATCATGCATAATAGCTCTTATTTCAGAGGCTAAGGCAAGGGGATTATCATCTTTCAATTCTAAATTCAACAGTTTGATCATTAATTGGAATACTTCAAGCTCAGAGTGTGAGTGATTAAATCTTTCAACTTCTTTAAGGATTCAAAGGCATTTGTAAATGGTGCAATATGATGACTCACCTCTTCGTTGTTGTTCTTGTTCTCCCATATGGCGAATTTTTTATCTGAAGTGGGCTTTCCAGGAGGATTGCCCAGGGTTGCAGGGAAGCTTCAAACCCCCCTCGTTCCCGTTTCCGAAACGCGCTCCGTGCGGGAGCGTTTTGGAAACGCTCGGAAAAGCGCTCCCGAAAACGCTTCCTGAGGGAAGCGTTTTCGGAAGCGCATTTCCGAACCTATTAAAACGCTCCCTGCCTTTTTGGGAGCGTTTCAGGAAGCGCTCGGGAGCGAACGCTGAGCGCTTCCGACGTTTAAAAAACGCTTCGGGAGCGTTTTTTAAACGCCGGAAGTGATCGAGGAGCATTTGCTAACGCTCCCCAGAAAAGAAAACACTTCCCGCCGCGCGCAAATTTTTTTAAGTGAAAAAACGAATTGTTTATAAAGGGGGGGAGGGTTTCATTTTAGTTTTTATTGTTTGTTGAGTGTTGAGAGAGCTAAAGCAAGAGACAAGGAGAGCAAGGAAGGAGAGCAAGAAGAGACAAGGAGAGAAAGGAGCAAGGCAACAGGAGGATTGCAAAAAAGAGGTAGGCCTTCTAATCCAATTTTGTATTTTCTAGGATGAATTTGTAGGTTGTTAAATTGTTTAAAAATGAAAACTTGAATTTTTCTTGAATGTTGCATTTTATTGAATTTAAAACTATTGTTTTTTTTCTTATGTTGCATTTCCTATTCCCATTTGGCATTTTTCCATTTGTTTTGCAGGCTAGAAACTTGAAACTTGAAACTTTTTTCCATCATGGCTATATGGCTAGGGATTTTCCTCATGTTGGTTCCTTTCTTTGTGATAATGGTGTTGGAGAGTGCTAGAAGAAAGAGGCAAATCAGAGAAGAGGAGGATGAAGAGGAGGGTTCAGGTGGATTTGAAGAAAATCTTGAAGAGGAGGAGGGTTATGCTGAGGAGGAAGTGGGGAGTGGAGAACCCGATGACACAGATTCCCCAACTAAAGGAGACCAAACTCAGACACCTTTGTGGAAATATGTTCAGAAAATGGAAGGAGGGAAAGGTGGTGGAACCACTAAATTTATTTGCTCCCATTGCAATAAACAATACCATGGTTCATACACCCATGCGAGAAGGCACCTTTGTGGGATAATGCCAGGGGATGGAACTAAAAATATTGGAATCAAAGTTTGTCCTTATGTGCCAGCACCACAGAGAGAGATATATAGGAAGGAAGAGGGGGTTGCCCTACAGAGATCATCTAAAATATCTAGGGGTTTCGTTAAATCAGGCCCAACACGTCATGGACAAACAAGTTCAACTTCCACCCATGCCAGTGGTTTTGGAGGCAGTGGCATTGGATTAAGGCGTAGAACTATATCTTGTTTCCTGGACGAGGGGTGTAGGAATGATGTGGATTCAAAAGTTTACCGGTTTCTATATGCATGTGGGGTGCCATTCAATGTTATTCGCTCACCTTATTGGCATGAAATGGTTTCTGCCATTAATGATGCCCCCAAAGGATACAAAAGCCTTGGGTATGACAAGGCCAGAACCATGGGTATTGATCTGAAAAATCTAAAATAAACAATTCTTTGGCTAGAATGACAAGTTCGTGGAATGAGCATGGGCTGTCCATTGTCTCTGATGGATGGACCAATGTAAAAGGAAAACCATTGATAAGTGTTTTGGCTGTGTTAGTTAGTGGTGCAATCTTCCTGGCAGCATATGATTATTCAGACAAATTCAAAACCAGCAGTAACATTGCAGAACCATTACTTGATATAATTGAAAAGACTGGGCCATACAATGTCATACAGGTCATCACTGATAATGCTGCTAACTGTAAGGCAGCAAGAGCAATTATTGAGGATAAATACCCCAACATTTTTTGGTCTGGGTGTTTGGTTCACACAGTGAACCTTTTGATGCATGATATCATCAAAAACAAACAACCTCAATTCAAATGGCTTGGTGATTTGTACAAGAGAGGTAAAAAAATGATAAAATTTATTACAAATCATAGCAATACCCATGGGCTTTTCCATACTCACTCCAAATTGGAGTTGTTGAAGATAGCAAAAACTAGATTTGCTAGCTATTACCTCACTTTCAGGCACCTTTTGAAGGTAAGAGAGTCATTGGCTGCAATGGTATCAAGCCCACACTGGCAGCTATTAAAGGACAGGGCAACAACAATAGTTAACAGGCAAGGTTTCGAACATGTGGAGGAGACCGCCCTTGATCCTCTGTTTTGGGCACGTGTGAGGGAAATTTTGAATTTTACCAAGCCCATTTATAACATGATTCGGTTTGCAGATACTGATAAACTAGTGATTGGAGAGGTTTATGAGCAAATGGATAGCATGTTGGGGCAAATAAAAGATATTATTTCAGAATGTGATCCTTTACACTTATCCATAGAATTGTGAGCATTTTTCATATTACCGTTGAATGTTCAAATGTTCCTGTGCTTGCTGCCTTATCATACAAAATATTACTCCATCTTGGTTAGGTAACTGCTATGGAGGTGGAGTTGGGTGAAACCTCACAGATCAGTGCAAGATTGGGGTACATGAAGGCATTGGACAAATTGGTACCTGACAGGGAAGAGTGTGCTAGATTGCGCCTTGAATTAGGCAAATACTTCAGTTGCATTGCTAACTTTGGTTCTTTCCATGCAATGGAAGACAGGGACAGATTTGATGCTTTCACATGGTGGGAAGCATATGGCGGCATGGGACTTTTGCCAAAGTTGACTAAAAAAGTTCTCTCACAGGTTGTGAACACTTCTTCTGCAGAGAGGTGTTGGAGCACCTACAGCTTTATACACAATGTGAGAAGAAACAGGCTGAATGAAAACCGAGCTGAAAGCTTGGTTTATGTGCATTATAACTTGAGGTTGTTGATCCATTACTGTGATCGGGCAAATGAGGATCAATCATACAGAGTCGGGGACAACAACCCAGAGGATGATAATTTGGAGGACGGCACGTTACATCTGGAAGAATTGGAAGCAGAACTTTATAGGGATGATGTTGAAGCATCAGCACACCGCCACACACAGGGCCAGTCCCACCATCTACTGGTAGCAGTGCGGGTGCCAGTGCCAGTGCCACTCCTCGATATCACGCTATTGTTCCTTTGCAAATCCAGCCTCCACCTTCTAGTTGTGGTCGTGGTACTCCTGAGAGTACTAGAAGACCAACATTTCCTCGTGGCTCACAAAAATTAGACATTTCTCGTGGCGTGGCAAGGGGCCAGCCAGATAAAATAGATTTGTTGTTTACTATTCTTTTCTATTTGTTGTTGACAGTTGAACATTTGAAACTTGACTCTTTCTGATTTCATATATTTAATGACAATTTAAGTTTGAAGTTTGAATTTGAAAGGTGAAACTTTGAAGTTGGCATTTATAAGTTTACTGTTTACAAGTCATTATGAATTATGAATATGATGCTTCGTGAAAGTTATATGGTGATCAATGAATCAATGATGATAAATGTTATATAATATCAATGATGATAAATGTTATACTCTTTATTGAATTTGAAATCAATGAATCAATGATGATAAATGATATATATAAATGATAAATGTTATAAATCAATGATGATAAATGTTAGATATTGAAATTTGAAATCAATGATGATAAATGTTATATATCAAATTATCAATGATGATAAATGTTATATATTGATTTTGAAAGCTTGAAACCTTCAGATTGATGATTTGCGAGACTCAAGAGTCAATATGTTGTATGCTTCCAACTCGTGGGCGTGGTTGATGAAGATTATAACTTCTAGATGATTGATGTTATATGATTCAATCTATGTCTTTATGTTTTTTATGTCTAATTCATCATTCTACATGTTTTTGTTGACATATATGCATCAAAATATAAAAAATATAAATATAAATATATATATATATATATATATATATATATATATATATATATATATGCTCCGGACCGGAAGCTTCTAAAAATGGCGCTCCCCGCTCCCGCTCCCAAGTAACCTTGGGATTGCCAGCTTCTCCTTCACAAACTCCTTTCCAACTAAGTGTCTAGAAACACCATCCCTAACCCTCTGAAACATCGATCCTCGTTTCTAGTACAAAAACTTGTATGATCCGGCCTGGAAACGACATGGATCCATATCAGTCCCATTTCAATTTTTTGGAAATGCACAATTTTTTTTATCCGAAATAGATCCTTTGCATTTTATGGTTTTTTAAATACGTTTTCGAAATTCTGGATCCGTATCACAATCACGATTTCGTGATACGGATCCAGAAATCGTGATACAGATAATAGATTTTCAGAAACGGATTCGATTTTGGAAGCTCGTCAAGTCGGGAACGGTCGAGCATTTTCACTTTCACCAGGAACGAGATTTTTTTTTTTAGGGTTGTTTAATTGAATTTTTTAATCTTCGATCGAAGTAAAAAGGTGTTTAACATAAAACCTAACCCGCCTCATTTCCATTATGATCGAAATCCATTGTGACTTCAAATTTCAAGCCATCGCCCTTGTTAGAATTGTGAAACGTTGGTCGGGTAAGTTTGTTGGAGCCATGACACATTGACAGCTGCTCGACACTTGTTGGAGGCTAGAGCAGTGACACTAGACAACCCTCTGGAGACTGGAACTTGGAGCCGAGGAAAAGCTTCCAAAGCAGCGTTGTGCAGTTAAGCTGCAAGTTGCAACTATCCATCATCCAACTTCTAGTTCCAGGCAACTTGCAAGAAGACGTCGGATGAGGCAAGTAAAGAAGTTAGGGAAACTAAATAGCCGCTATGGTATAAAATTATAAATGTTGCATGGTATAAAATTTAAATATGTCGACATCTCTCATTCAGAGTCCTGACGGGTTGATGTTGGAGAAAAAGAAATATGTTTTAAGTTTTTGGCTTGTCGTACATGTCCAAAATTGCTAGATGAAAAGACAATGTTGGGAATCACAATTCTCGTTAGACCAAAACCCGCAGGTTTTAGTCAACGATCGCATCGCCAGAGATAAGGATCCACGAAAGGCGGTTAGTCCATGTCGCGAAACACACGAGGAACGTTGGTTTATCCAATGTCCAACAATCTCCCCCCCCCCCCAACGCGAGTCGGGTGTGTATTGAAATCATGACCTACGCTCTGATACCAATTGTTGGAAACACTGAGAGGGGGGTGAATCAGTATTTCTTTTCAATTATTATTTTTACCAGTTATATCACTTATATTTAGAACACAAAATGAACAATAATAATAAATGATTTTATTATTTTCTTCTTTACAATAAATCAAGTACAATATATGTAGGGCTTCTTTATCAAGAGCAAGGATACATGGGGTTATGGTGTCTTCATGGTTAGTTTAAGCATCTAGGACAAGACATCTTATTAGTGGCTTGACATCATAATGACATCACTAATAGCTTGACATATTCGTTAATGGTATCCTAGTCAACCAAGAGTCATGGCATCATCATCTGAAACCAGGCATCTCAAGAATATTGACATCTCGGTCAATGCCACATTGACATCAATGACAACCTTGATTAACAGACAATGCCTGTATGTGTTAATGAAAACCATATAGTGCCTCTTCTCATGCAATCAGTTAGATTAGTGAACAAAAAAGATGGACTTGCTTGCAAACGATTAATACATGGGAACTTATGTTGGAACTATGTTTTGCAAAAATAATAAAGTCAATGGCAACCTGGAAACTCAACAGATAGAAACATTGGCGGCTATTTTGTAATTATGGGGTATACAGACAAGCCTATAAGCTAAGGAAAAAGGTCAAGTTTTTGGCTAGTCAACATATCCAGATTCCAAAATTGCTAGACCTAGAGCCAATGCTTGTACGTACACCTGAAAATTATATAGCACCCCTTTCACGCAATCAGTTAGATTGGTAAAACAACAAAGATGGAATTACTTGTTGGTTCAATTGTTGCAAATGTAAATAAGTCTAAATATCACAAGCTCTATGACAGTTCTTATTAAATGGAAACTTAGTTTTATTAAACATTACAAAGAGTCATTTCAATCGTCGCTCCTTAAACACGTACACCATTCTTTTGGAGTGTGATTTAATCAACAAAATTTGGTGTGTGTTTTGAATTGTTTATCCTCTGCACCATTTTTGGTATCAGAGCCTGAAGAGTTGATCTACAAGTAGCTATCATGGTGGGGTGCGACTCCATTGAAATTGTTAGAGACAGTCAATGGTGCTACGTTCGTGCTGTTGGAAGCTGTCAGTGTGAGATTTGGTGGAGAGAACATGCCTGTGAAGTGTGAGAAGCAAGTCGAAAGGAGGTTTTTTCTGCATGTGCAGAGCCTCAAGCATCATGCGACTTTGAGATAAAATCATCAATTCCATCTGCAAACCTCCGTTGATTGAAACTGCAACAACATTTTTTTGAACAGTTGCATACGTTGTTGTTTGCATAATAGCTAGAAGGTTCAAGCGTTGCTGGATATACAGTTCCAGCAATCGTGTTGGGCATGACATAAGTGCGTAGATGCAGCAAGCATTGAAATTTTCTGCAGTCAAAGAACGTATTAAATTATTTGGAGGTGAGATTTGCCCAATATAAAGTTGTGTATTGGTTAATATGCGTGGTAAAAGTGGCCGTAGCATAAGATTTAATGAACTGTGGTAAGAATTATTGTAATATGAAAGGAGTGTTATTATTTTGAAGTTAGAGGTTTTAAGGTAAAATTTGTAAGGATTATTATATTTTAATTCAGATGGCTGATAAAATTAGAGGAGCTGGAGGAGCTGGAATTGGTCGAGGAAGATTAGCTGCAAATCCAGTTTTGCTTGATGAAGTAAGACACATTAGAACCAGATTGGATGCATTGGAGACAACACGTCAAAGAGATGTTGACATCGGTGATGTTAGTGAAGTAGAAGAAAGCTCCAAAGAAGAAGCTCAAGAAGGGACTCCGGAAGAGAAGATGATCAAAATCATTACAGGAATCAATACTAAGCCAATATTGGACGTGCTTATGTATGAAAGCAGTTTAAATCCTGAAGAATTGATCGATTGGATCAGCACCATGGATAAATATTTCGACTATGAAAATGTAGCCGACGAGAAGAAACTCAAGTTCGTGGTGACCAGATTGACATGTTGCACTATGGTGGGATAGCGTGCACGATGAAAGGAGAAATAGAACAAAGGGTAGATCACTAGTTGGAATCGAATGGTGGCCAAGTTCAAAGGTAAATTTCTTCCTCGAGATTATTAGTTGAATCTTTTTCACCAAATGCAAAATCTCAAGCAAAAATTTATGTCTGTAAAAGAATATACATAATATTTTTATAAATTGAGTATAAGATCTAGTCATATGGAAGTAGATGAAGAAAAATTAGCAAGGTATATTAAAGGCTTGAGATTTGAAATACAAGATGAATTGAATATTTTGTCTCTAAAAACTGTTGAATAAGTGTTAAATTTGGACAACTAAGTCCAAACTCCAGGTTGTGCTGCTTAGATGACGATCCCAATATTTTTATTGGATTCCTCTTTCGGAGAGGTGTAAGATTGATCTAAAGATCATCTCGATCGGATGCGCAGAACATGTATTTTGAATTTATTCCACTTATGTGCTAGGTCAGCCTGAAATATAATATAGACTTAAATGTCTTAAAGAGCGTGTCACACACCCCCAAAGATGCCTATATAATGGAGACACTTGGAGTTCATTATACACACATTGTGTGGACGATTTTCTTCTCTCTCGATCGCGATGGAGTTGCGTTCTTGGTGCTGCGTATTTGTGGAGTATTCTTTGTCTGGGTTGTCTTGGGGTAACGATTTTCTTCTCTCTTGATGGCGATGGAGCTGTGTTCTTGGTGCTGCGTATTTGTGGAGTATTCTTTGTCTGGGTTGTCTTGGGGTTATGTGTGACACGCTTGGCTGAATGACCTATTGGAGACTTTGCTGGTAGAAGCATCCTGTTGATCACTGTAACACCACCATTCATTATCTCTGTTTTGGCTTGTCTTCCATCGATCTATTAGTATGTTCTATCTGCTTCAGTATTGTGTGCCCTAATATAAAATGGCATAGAACATGTTCAAAAATTAACATGGAATCAGGCTTGGTGAAGACAAAGTTCAACTTGTGTTGAGAGAAATTACTCACACTTCAGAAAGACTCGTTGGAGAGGTGAAATTCTTTTCCCTAGCCGCAACAAGGAAAGATAAGACAATGTTTTTTTAGGTCTGTTTTGGGGTTACCTTGAAGACCAAATTACTAGGGAAGCAAAGGCTATTTCAGCCTACATAAATGTGTCTTGGGTGCGGTGGATAGCAGCGTATGCTGTTGTAGGTGGGCCGCAGTCCCTACCTCATCCCTAGAGACAGCGTGGACAGTCTCTTGCGTTGGCAGCAAGGCCTACAGTTTGACGTACAATGAAACGGCGAGGGTGTTTCACCGTCAAATGACGGATCTTGGAGGAGTGGAAATCATTCCCCTAGGATAAAGGGACCAAGTCGAAGGAAACTTGGACAAGATCTTCGGAATCTGGAGCTGTCTACTTGTGGAATCTTTAACAAATGAACCCCGTGAGGTATCTAGCAGTAAAAGTAATGGACTCCTCAAAGAGGTTTCTAATTATTGCAGCGGTGAAGATTCAGAGGAAGACAAAGAGAATGACCCCGAAGCTGCTGCCTTGGTTGATTTAGAGGACATCGCTGGCAAAGCTTTGCTTCCCATTAAAAATGGCGTCAGCAAAAAGCAATTTGGAAAGGTTAACGAGCTTATTAGGGTTTCTAATCAAGACAAACACAATTCTCTCGATGATAATGGACCAAATGCTATGATTACGCCCATCGTCCATGCAAACTTAGAGAAACAAAGAAATTCATAAAGCGGAAGGGTCGGGATCGCTGAGTTATTGTCGACCAAGCGAAGTCTGTGATCGTGGCCTTCGTAGGGAGAATCAATGTTGATATTGTTGACGGATCTACCACACAAACTCTGCCTAACCAGCCACGCTGGCAACTCGATGATTGGGAATTCACTGGAGATGAAGGATTCAAATTGAACCACAGCCACTGCTCTGCCATTTGCGACTATTTACCTTGACTTTCATGGAAACACATGAGACTAGACGCCACACCCTTTGATGGTATGACCAGCGGACACAACGATTGACGGCATTAGCGTTGTATGTGGACTATCGACTATTTGGAATAGAACGACAGGTTTCCTTATTAGTTGTCCCCTGTCGATTGCCGGAACAGAGGGCACAATACGTGGTTGTGGATAGGAAAATGATGGTTGGTGTGCAAGCAGTTGTCTATGGTAGCAAGGATTGTGTCCTTGATGCAAACCTGTTCAGGGAGGTGGTTGATTACAAAGTTGTTGAACATCATCAACATAGAGAGCTTGCTGCAGAAGTTCATCATTGATACTGGAGTTTTAGACATTCGTATTATTTTGAAAGGATCAGCACCATTATTGGCCATATAATTCTGAAATTATCAGCATCATCAACATGTTCAGGATGCTTACTGTGTTGGGTTTTCTATTCACTGTCAACTTCACGGGTGTAGTGGAAGATGCTTAATTTCGATGCAGATGATGCATCGACTCATTGCTTTTGCTCAGAGGTTCCTTGTAGAACATTTTTAACTACTCCAAACAGTGAACTTCTGAAGAAAATTTGTTGGGAAACCTATATCCAAAAACATCAATTTTGAGAGTTAAAGCATTGTGTTTGGAAAGGCTCTTGACTTGTGTTGACAATTTTGCTGTATTTGAGGGATGGTTTTTGAAATATTGTTTACACTCCCACTATACTATCGCTCAATATCAAGAGGAGAAAACTGCTATTTTTTCCCATGTTTTGTTGGTTCTAGTACAAAATGGGTAGTGTCAGCCTTTTGTACATGCTCAGCATGGGTTCTATTGCATCTCTGGTAATGTTAGTGACGATAAATGAGAATGGAAATGATAGTGAAGGCTGTGGGCAGCAACAACCACAGAAAAGAAGTAAGAATGTAATTCTATGTCACTGTCATTATGACAGTGACATAGACAGTCATACCTATGTTTACAAAATTCATGTAAGCAGCTTTGGGAGAGACAGAAAGCTCGTGTATGGCAACTGAAGACGCTTTGAATAAGGTTTCAAAGGCAAGAAAGGCCTATGAGACACTAATAAATTGAATGCATGATAGTGATGATGGCGATGCAGGTTATGCACTCACTGCAGGGGACAAAGTTCAGAGTGCAGCAGGCCTGAGACAGTTTGAGTATTGGTTGTAACATATATTGTTGCTATGACGATAGAGATGGTCATATGAATTATGCACAGTAGCTGTGATAAGTTGCAGACTATGTATAGGCAGTAAGAACAACATTGACTGAGGGAATCGATGGGCTGAGTTTAAAGCAACAATATTCTCTGTGAGATCTGCTTGGTACATCAAGGATGAAGGCCATAGGGATAGGCATATGGAAATATATATAACCATGAAGTCTGATATCTTCTGATGGCTATGATAAATAATGCTATATCATCACTATAATCCATGATATGACAATATATGACACTTGACAAGATGTATGACAGATATGGCTATGATTCTTGAATGACCTGTATAGTGGGTGAGTAAGATTTAGGCCCATGATTACAAATCTCCTTCCAAGTTGGTGTCTACGATGCCCTCATTTAAAATAGATGTCTTCTCTCACAAGAGAAGCTGGCATTAAGAGGGAGAATACAACTGTATATGCTCCTGAGCTAATATCAGTGCTGAAAGAAAGAAGACCCTCATGGCTCAAAGACATATGGCCTCAAGGGGGAAATTCCGGAAGAAATCCGAAAAGCCATATAAATACCAGAAGTATCTAACTGCCATGAGTACAATATGAGCCAGGATTATTTGAGAAAGTTGTAAAGCATCAAGTCTGGAAGGATGTGATGCACAAAGAGTAAGAGTCCATAATGAAGAATGATGTCTGGGATGTGGTTCCAAGACCGGAGGACAAAGCAGTTGTCACCTCGAAATGGCTCTACAAGATCAAGCATGGATCTGATGCAAGGGCTGAAAGATTCAAGGCAAGATTCGTTGCCCGTGGCCTCTCTCAAAAGGAAGGCATAGACTATGATGACATATTTACACCTGTGGCCCAATATAACACCATTCGATCTATCATAGCCCTTGTTGCTACGCAAGGATGGAGTCTTCATTAGATGGATGTGAAGACCGCATTTCTACATGGTGCGATAAAGGGAGAGGTGTATGTAGAGCAACCTTTGGGGTTCGAAGTCCAGGATCAGGACACCCATGTCTGCAGGTTGTAGAAAGCCCTCTATGGGCTGAAGAAAGCACCCAGAGCTTGGTACGAGAGGATAAATAGCTACCTAATGAAGTTAGGCTTCACTCGTAGTATGTTGATCCGAACCTTTACTTCAATGTTGATAGAGAAAAGCCTCTCATTTTGGTGCTATCTGTGGACGACCTCTTCCTGACAGATGCTGACCCTCTCATTCATCAGCGTAAGAGGGAGCTCGCTGCTAAGTTCGAGAAGAAAGACCTAGGACTGATGCCTAGGCCTGGAGGTCTGGCAGAGACCTGGCAAGATTTTCCTTTCTCAAGGAAAATACATTATGAAGCTTCCCATATGGTGGACTGTAAGTCCGTGTCGACTCTGATGAAGCTCAATGTTAAGAAGTTGAGTGGCAATGTTGCTGGGCCCATGTTAGCAAATCCTACTGAGTATCATCAACTCGTAGGGGCTCTAGTGTTCTTAGTGAACACCCGTCCGGACGTATGTTGTGCAGTGAACACCTTGAGTCAACACATGGTTGATCATAATATTCACTGGGTTGGTGCCAAGAAACTCTTGAGATATCTCTGTGGCACAATAGACCATGGGTTGAGATACATTGTCGGGAGCATGACACTCCTTGGATATATTGATGCCAATTGGGCTGGTAGTGTGGTGTATCCTAATAGCACATCTGGATGCTACTTCACAAGTAGACCTGCTTCGGGCAGGAAAAGGAAGATGGTAGCCTTGAGCACTGCTGAGGTCGAATACATTGCAGCATGTATGACCCGTTGTGAAGTCACTTGGTTGCGAAAGCTCTTCGGTGTGTTGTTCGAGCATGTGTTGGATGCCACCATTATCCTTTGTGATAAATAGAGGGGGATTCATTTGTCATAGAATCCCGGGTTCCACGATTGATCCAACCATGTTGATGGTTGGTACCACTTTATCCGGGATATGGTACAACGAGGTACCGTAAGGCTCGATCATATAGGAACTGATGAGCTGGTCACGAACATTCTCACAATGCCCTTGGGGAAGGTCATGTTCCTAACCTTCCGTGAGAATCTTGGAATCACGGAACAACCCTATTTGGAGGGTCTTGTTGGACGATGAGCTCTGGGAGCTCCAAGGGGGTTTTGGGGATAGCTTTGGTGCTATAAGCAACCACAGCGCTAGGCTTGCCGAACCTAGTTGGTGTGCTTTCACCCCACCGTGATGATATTGAGATGGTTTACCTCTCTCTGATCTGTGCCTCGTATGCATTGTTAAAATTGGACAACTAGGTCCAAACTCCGAGTTGTACTGCTCAGATGAAGATCCCAATATTTTTATTGGATTCCTCTTTCGGAGAGGTGTAAGATTGATCTAAAGATCATCTAACTCGAATAGAAATGAACATGTACTTTCAATTTATTCCACTTATGTGCTAGGTCGGCCTACAATAAAATATAGACTTAAATGTCTTAAAGGACGTGTCACACACCCACAAAGATTCCTATATATTGGAGAGACTTAGAGATCATTTGACACACATTGGTGTGGAGGAATTCTCTCTCTCTGGATTGCGTTGGAGCTGTGATATATATATGGACTGTTCTTTATTTGGGTTGTTCTGGGTTATATGTGTGACACGCTTGGCTGAATGACCTATTGGAGACTTTGCTGGTTGAAGCATCCTGCTGATCGCCGTAACGCCACCATTTCTTATTTTTGTTTTGGCTTGTCTTCTATCGATCTATTAGTATGTTCTATCTTCTTCAGTATTATGCCCTAATCTGAAATGGCATAGAACATATTCATAAATTAACATGGTATCAGAGCGAGGTTGAAGACAATGCCCAAATTTGCATTGGAAATCTGTTGATCTATCAAGTGCATCCCATCTGGCTGAACAAGGAGACTTGCAACAGCGTGAGAAAGTCTACCCTAGACAATGGGGAAGCAGCTGTAGGTGACAGCGTAGGCCGAATTGTTGTAGGATATGCGGACCAAAATAAAGGACTGTTTGAATGGAATTTCGATTTATGGAGTTTTGTCGTCTTTTAACCAGAGCCCGGATGTGTACAGCTATGAGCGTATATTCAGGGTTTCGCCTTCGTTGGGGGATCCGAATGAACTTGTAATTGATGATCTTGGAACCTTCAAAAAGGGGGAAGAGACGCTGAAGCTTTTCAAAGGGCTCTACAGATCCGCAGGTGTTCTGTGGTAAGGTCTTTATCAGCGGTTCGATGGAGTCGAGGCCTAATTTCAATCGAAGGAGGTCGGTCCCCTTGTGCACTTGTGCACTGAAAAGGAAAACACCTACAAAGGAATAGTGGGCAGCCGCCAAGGGAAGCTGAAACAGGAGCAACCGTCGGATTGTTGGATGAGCCGCTGCATGAAAAAAAAAAAAAAAAAATTGTGAACGGGAAGTCGGGCTGAGATTCCACAAATAGGCAGTCAAAACATTGCTGCAGAAGGGAGCAGCGTAAAGAAGCCGGCGCAGCAGGAGAAACTCGAAACCCTAGCCGCGTTTCATAAAATTCCTAGCCCTCATTCCATTTTGAACGACATTGTTGTATGTGGCCGCGAGGGAAATGCCAGAATATCCCGGTGAAATGTGGCAGCCTGCAACTTCGCAGGGCAGATAATTGAAATCAGGAAATGTTTCGCGTTCAGTCAGAGCGAGGATGTGGAGCGAGGAGGCCACCTTCTGGCCATTTCGAGAGCGAGAGATTGCTCTGTATCAGAACGTTATTATAAGTTGTAACTTCATGAAAAATTTTCAGGGATATCTATCATATATAAACCGCATCGTAGTGAATGAGCGAGAGCGAGAGGAAATATTCCACGAGAACTGGGAAATCTCAGCCAGCTTCGAGAGCTTTATGTGGGCTATTACAATTCATTTGATGGTGGAATACCTTGCAGTTTCGTAGCCTGGTGAAACTAGATACACTGTTTCTACAAATGAATAAACTGTCTGGCCCACTTCCTCCAGAGTTTGGGAACCCTCGCTGGAGATGATTACGGAGAACGAGATTCTGTACCCACGAATTGTCTTCCCTGTGATTCTCCACTGTGGAAACTATTAATTTAGTTGAAGCCCACAAGATATCGAATAAAGCGTTCTGAATAAGGTTCTCAGCTGAGAAAACAGTCGGAAATTTGTGAAATTAACACATACGGCAGAATGCTTTAAAAGCCATGTCAAAATGCCACTTTTAGTTGCTGTGTCGGTTTTGTATATTGAACAGTGCCAATATGCGTGTGATGACAAAAGGCAAAGAACGATGTTTGATTGCACTAGTGGACGGAGTTCTCCCTAGTTGAGAGGGAGTGTTAAAATTGGACAACTAGGTCCAAACTCCGAGTTGTACTGCTCAGATGAAGATCCCAATATTTTTATTGGATTCCTCTTTTGGAGAGGTGTAAGATTGATCTAAAGATCATCTTGATCGGATGAGCAGAACATGTACTTTGAATTTATTCCACTTATGTGCTAGGTCGGCCTGGAATAAAATATAGACTTAAATGTCTTAAAGGACGTGTCACACACCCACAAAGATTCCTATATATTGGAGAGACTTAGAGATCATTTGACACATTGGTGTGGAGGAATTCTCTCTCTCTGGATTGCGTTGGAGCTGTGATATATATATGGACTATTCTTTGTTTGGGTTGTTCTGGGTTATATGTGTGACACGCTTGGCTGAATGACCTATTGGAGACTTTGTTGGTTGAAGCATCCTGCTGATCGCCGTAACGCCACCATTTCTTATTTTTTTTTTGGCTTGTCTTCTATCGATCTATTAGTATGTTCTATCTTCTTCAGTATTATGCCCTAATCTGAAATGGCATAGAACATATTCAGAAATTAACATGCATCCTACCCCATGGAGTTTCGAGTTTTGGCCAATGAGGTGGGAAATGTGAATAGAGACCATAGCAAGACCGATGGACGCATAGGAGATTTCCGTACTCTCTATGTATAGGATGGCACATGCCCAACCACTTGATCTGGGATCAAGTTTAGCGAGGTTTCGGACCTCCAACTGACTTCGGGTCGATGAAACTAACTTCGGGTTAGTATATGAGACTCTTTGTGAGTCCTATAGAGGTTTCGGGCCTCTGGGTTGAATCTGTTAATCGAGTATGATGTCTTTGTGACTGACCCACTTCTCTTCTGAAATAAAGAGGCCAACAAAGTAAGTTACGGCGGGATGACGCACGATGTTTGGATTGCACTAGTGGACGGAGTTCTCCCTAGTTGAGAGGGAGTGTTAAATTTGGACAACTAGGTCCAAACTCCGGGTTGTGCTGCTCAAATGACGATCCCAATATTTTTATTGGATTCCTCTTTTGGAGAGGTGTAAGATTGATCTAAAGATCATCTCGATCAGATGAGCAGAACATGTACTTTGAATTTATTCCACTTATGTGCTAGGTTGGCCTGGAATATAATATAGACTTAAATGTCTTAAAGAGCGTGTCACACACCCCCAAAGATGCCTATATAATGGAGAGACTTGGAGTTCATTTTATACACATTGTGTGGAGGATTTTCTTCTCTCTTAATGGCGATGGAGCTGCGTTCTTGGTGCTGCGTATTTATGCAGTATTCTTTGTCTGGGTTGTCTTGGGGTTATATGTGACACGATTGGCTGAATGACCTATTGGAGACTTTGCTAGTAGAAGTGATCGCCGTAACGCCACCATTCATTATCTCTGTTTTGGCTTGTCTTCCATCGATCTATTAGTATGTTCTATCTGCTTCAGTATTGTGTGCGCTAATCTGAAATGGCATAGAACATGTTCAGAAATTAACAAGAAGCTGACGAGATAGCCCTTAAAATTGAAGAAAAATTGGCAAGAAAGCGGAGTCAAAGAGAAAGAGGACGAAGCACGATAAGAAGCAGACAATCATCAAGTCGAGGACAATCAAGCAGAGGATACTCTAGTGGAAGATTTCCGACTCAAGGAGGAGAAGGCAGCAGTTCACAATAGGCAAAAACATCAAGAGGAGATTTCGGAGGACGAAGACCATATCAAAGAGGTAGAGGACAATCTTATATGGTAAGATGTTATATATGTAACAAAGTTGGTCATAAAGCTAATGAGTGTCCAGAAAGATTTTCTAATCTGTTGAGATTTTGTGTATTTGGGGTAGCATCAGTTGTGCTCTAGCTCCCAAATTTTGAGGAAGGACTAGGAGTTCCCCTGATCTACAAGACCCAGAAATGGATTTGGGAAATTTCATCTGATTTAGGAGATATTAAATTAATTAATCATTTTAATGGATTTCCTAAGTTAAAACTTAGGAAAATAAAATAATTAAAGTGAATTTAATTAAACATGTGATGAAATTGTCTTAAGTCACACGGATCAAGCTTTCTTTTAATCTTAGCCATTGATTAAAAATCTAATCTTGGCCGTTGATTTGTCAATGAGAAAAGTATAAAGGAAAGGCTTGGTGTTATTTGTAAGACACACAGAGGCAGAGCTCTAAAGCTAAGCTGAGATTCTAGGGTGGGGTTGCTAAGAATTTTCAAGTGTTTCAGTTGCAGAGAAGGGAATTTAGACGAAGGGAATGATCTGATCCCGGGGTCTAGAATACACAAGAAGAAGAGAAGAGATCAAGAAAGACAGTGCAGAAGAAGGCAACAGCAGACGATAGCAACAGCAGCAAGGACAACGTGATTTTCAGGAAACCCTTCAGGGGTTACGCAGAGACCCTTAGGGGCAGCGTAGTGACTGCGTCATCCAATCTGGGGTAACACAGTCCCTTCCAGTGACAGTGTTGACCACATTTTGTCAACGACCCCATAGCAGTACACCCCCATTTTTTCAAATGGGACTTATCATGTTCGAGGCTCGTGGCATCCAGATTTCATCGTCGATCGACAGTTTTATAATGATGTAAACCCATTCTGCATGTAATGATGTAAATGATCTAAGTAAGACCGTCAATGTATGTAACAACCTAGGTAAGCCTAGTATGTTGTTGATGATCTCTATCCTAGGAGGTTTTTTGTCTCACTGATTCACGAAAGTGATCGGCGGAGTTTTTCCCTCCAGCCTCACCCCAAAGCTAGGGTGGATTTTATCATCAGCATACTAAGTGAGTCCTAGTGTTCTATCGAGTCCTTGTAAAAGTAGTTTCAACTACTTGGTCTACTAGATCATGTTTTGAGTCGCAGAATTAGGTATTTATTTGAGGGTCTATACGAATGGGTTTTCCCCCTTCATGTATGTAAATGTATTATCTCATGTAAAAGAGGGTTGGAAAAATAATTATAATCCCCTCTTAGTCAATTAATTAAATTTTCTGGTCAATTAATTAATAAAATCCTAAACCAGAAATTTAATTAATTTAGGGTCCTAAATTAGGATTAAATCTTTAAAGGAAAAATTTGTTGGTCCTTGGAAAATGATTTTGACAGCCCCAAGCCAAGGGAATATTGAGAATTTTAAGAAATATTGGACCCTTGGGCCCTGGTAGTTAAGTCAAGGTCAAAATTTTGGGGTAATTAACTCAAAAATAGTATTTTTGAGTTAATTAAAATTGAATTAAATGATAAATTCGTTTTTTCCCCAAAATTTTAATTTCAACGTTCTGGATTAAAAGATAATTAAATCTTTTGGACGGTTGAGATTATTTTGACGAGGATCATCCAAACTAGCCGTTAGAGATCTGGTCCTATAAATTTAGAGGTCTTTGTCATTCTTGGATCATCCGATCTCAGAATCGTGCACTTGCTCTTAGAAGCTCTTGTAAACTTTTTGAGGAATAAAGCTAAATACTTTGGGGTTACAAATCTGGATGTTCCTTCTCAGATCTATGTGGTGAATTGTCTCTAAACTCTGCTACTTGGTTTCTTGCATTTTATGGTTGATGGTTTCTTGCATTTTATGGTTGATGGCCTACATGGATTAATCTGCATACAGGTATCTTGTGCAGTTTTCTGGGTTTATAAAATAACATTCTGATTTTTCTAAGGGTCTTATGTTGTTTTCTTAAATCTCTATCAGTCTAAAGTTCAGATCTAAGTGTACAGGGAAATTTCTTTTAAGATTGGGCGTCTGGGGAAGTCTTCGGTTGGACCAGCCGACTCTCAATAAGCATAAATCTGATAAGCTCTTTATTTGTTAAATTCTGGGTCTATCTTACGATATTTGTGATTTTGCAGGGTTTCGAAGGCTTGTGCCTCTCACTAAAACTTTAAATTTCTTAAAATTGTGCTAAATGGATTTTAAATCTGACCTTGAGGGTTTTAAATTTGTAAAATAGTTGTAAATTTGTAAATTTTTTAGGACTGTGAGGGTTTATTTGTTTCATGGTGCGTATATCTTCAGATATGGTTATTTCTTGCACGTTCAGGGATTAAAATCGAATTTTTTTTTTATCTAAGGCAGATCTAGCCCCCCAAGGCCAGATCTGGCCTTAAATCTTCACTGTGGATGAATCTAAACGTATTTGATTCGAGGAGCATAAAAATCTGAGTTTAAACTGAAGAAATTTTAAGGTTTGCTGGGGGAATTTATGTACTGGATTTATCAAGATTATTCTGCCTCTGCAAAGAAAAATCGCTGTCAAAAGCTCACCCATCAGCTCCATCCTTATTTCTCTTCATCCTCCATTGTATCTTTGTTGTCTCTGCCTCCCTGTCCGAAATTTTCTTCACGCCCTCACTTCTTCTATTCCTTCATCGACCTGCATATAAAAAACGATTTATTTATATCTGCGTTAACCCTTTCCTCTGCTCGACCCTCCCATTGATCTGCATCACGTCCATCTGCCCTGTCCAAACTCTCCACGTCGTCCAAGCCAACCTGCAAACACAGAGAAATAGCATATTCAGAAAACGTGAGTTTCATTTCATCTTCCCTCCCGCCGTCGAGTCTGGCCGCACTCTCCTTCAGTAGATGTCCACCTGCAAATTACACAAACGACAACAATAAAACACAGCTTCAAACCCGTCAACCCTGGCGTCCAAGCTCCTCACGCCGTCTGCCCTCGACCTGCACACGTCCGTCTGACCTGCATAACAAAGAAACGTGAGACATTAAAACGCACGCATAAAATTTCAAGGGCCCTTCGTTTGGTTTCAATACGATTTCATTTTTTTTTATTGTATATAGTTTAGATTTATAACTTAGGTTTCGATTTTTATTTTTTAGTTTAATTTTGGTCGGTTTCAATAAGTTTCGATTTAGATAGTTCTAGGTTAGCGTAGGTTTTAAATTTCATTTCTTTTTTTTATTGTTAGTTTTACATTGTTTCTTTTTAGATTTAATTTAGATTTAGATTTATTCTAACTTAGTTCTAGTTCTAATTTAGTCTTAGTTTAATTTTTACTTAGTTTTAATTAGACTTGACTTTAGTTTTTTTAATTTAGATTTTTAAATTTTAAATTAGTTTTAACTTAGTTTCAAATTTAGTTTAGTTTTAACTTTAGGATTTAGCTTTTAGATTAGAACTTTGTTTAGATTTAGAATTTTAATTTGTCTTAGAAATAAAATAATAAAAATAATAAAAATTTCCAAAAATCTTTAAAAAAAAATTTAAAAATACAAAATATAAAAAATTTCAATGGTCCACTGAGCCTTAAAATTTTTATCTAAGTTTGACTGTGGATATTTTAATTTTTGAGTTGGGTAATACTGGAACATCTTAATTTTGGAACATCTTAAACAGCTGGCATTTTCATTATTCATGATTGTGGTGTCTTTAATTGGATATCATCGTGATTAATCGTGTTTTAATAAGCAGCAGTTAATCGTCACTTACTTGTTTATAATTAACGGGATTCTGTTTGACTCCATAAGACACTGGTCTTAATGTGATATCTAATCTAGATCTGTGGAATTTCGTTCATTTTATAAGTATTTGATGTTTTAGCTGTGTCTCTTGGATTTGTCATCCTCATTCATAATAGGGTCTACCTCCCTTAACTTGCAAGGAGACAGTTTAAAGAGAGAGATTGGGGATAAGAGTGACAGCCCCCAATCTGAGCCGTTGTCGCGGTGCCTGGACAATCTGTGCGACAACAGACAGCATTGAGCATTTGGAGGCCTTCAGAGGCTGACGCAGTGTCTTTCAAGGGCAAATCTGGGGTTTCTAGGCCTAGATCTGGCTGAGTTCTGTAAATCCCGTTTGAGGGTGTGGATCAGTCAGTATTGTTGGTCTTAGATCAACCAGGTGCTGCAAATCTAGAGTTTTCTCTGTAGGGTTTTCCAGATCTGGAACCCAGAGTTGTGTATTCAGAAATATTCTTAATAATAGAGCCCTCCAGCAGCCAGAGACCAGTTTTCCCACATTGGGTTTTTCTGGGGACAGTTTGTCCAAAAATAACTATCACTTTGTCTATGTGTGCATGTGCTTATTCTAGATCTAAATTGGTAGAGATCTGTTATGTGTTTTGCTTTGATGTTAACCTGAATTTATTTAGTTGATAACTTGTATAAGTAGGAAAAGCTTAACCGGATTAACATAAATCATTTCTGCATAAGAATTAAGATTCAGAAATTTCTACATGGTATCAGAGTGATTGCAGATCTAGAAGGGTCACCAGTTGAAGCATCTGAAGGATCTAGCTACAGAAAACAGCTGGAAAGGCAGCAGAAAAGTAGATCTGAAGGGACAGCGCAGTTTTCTGAAGGAGATTCACGCAGAGGGAAGGGTGACATTGTCCAGCGTTGTGTCCTACCAAGCCCACGCAATTACTGCTCAGAGGCAGCTCAGAAACAACGTTGGTTAGTTATGAAGCCAACCAGTGTGATTCAGATCTGAATCTATCAGATCCAGAAAAAGTCTGTAGAAAAGCTGCAAAAATTCAGAAGAGTTGGTGGGGTTAAACTTCTGAAGTTTTCAGATTTTTAACCTTAGCACAAGTGACAAAGTTTGGGAAGAGATCAGCTTCTCAGAGAGTTTCTTGCTAAAGGAAACTTGCAGTTTGGTCAGAGGATCAAAGAAGAAGCTGAACCATAGTTGATTTGGTATATTTCCAAGGAGGGAAATCAAGTGTTAGAGGGAGCAGAGGGTGCCCAGTTCTAAAAGGACCCTAGATCCAGATCTCTAGCATAGAGAAGAGGAGCTCCGACACATTCTAAGCAGATGGCTCCTCATGGACTACGTGATCAGGATAGCCTAGAGGGCCTCTCAAACTTTTCGGTTTGGAAGGCAATGATCCTGATTGTCCTTGAGGCATATGGTCTAAGAGACCATGCAGAGCAGACCCTAGTCACACCGACAGATGAAAATCTCCTACGGAAGCATAGAAAAGCTGTTGGGCATGCCAAGCGGCTGATAATGGACAATATCAAGGACCATATTGTACCACACATAGCTGAGAAGAAGACAACTAAGGAGATGTGGAAGGCCTCGACTTCCTTGTATGAGGGAAAATCAGTCCAAAAAGAGATGTTGTTGGAGGCCCAAATGAGATCATTCATGATGACCAAGGGAGAAGACATCGAGAATTTCCTCTTCAGATTGCAGTCAATTAGGGATCAGCTGACTGCAATGGGTGCAACCGTAGATGATGCAGTGATAGTTAGGACTACCCTCAATGTAGTCACGGATGAGTGGGAAACCTTTGTCCAAAGTATCTTGGGCAGAGCGGACCTCCCAGATTGGGACAGCTTGTGGTCGATCCTGCGGCAAGAAGAACTATGAAGGTTCACCAAGAAGCAGCACAGCCCTGTGTTGAGCAAGGTTAAGAAGGAAGAGGAGGAAGATGCAGCCTTGGCATCAAAGAAGCAGCTGAAGAAGAAGAAGGATCTTTCTAAGATCAAGTGCTTCCAGTGTGGTGAAATGGGACATTTTGCCAGCCATTGTCCAGAAAAGAAGAAGGACAAGGAAGCATCTTCTTCCAAAGCAGCGGTGGCAGATGATGCGTCCAGAGATGATGTGGCCATGAGTGCTCATGAGCCACGGAGGTGGGGTGACATGGACATGTAGAGGAGTTACATGGAAGTGAGGCGGGATCCTTGAGCAGCTCATACTTTGGATCAACAAGCGAGCTACGACAGCCTTAAGAATGTAGCAGGACAAGTGGAGCATTGGGTGCATAGATCACAGATGAAGTAGAGGCAGAGGAAGATCTGGAGGCTGGGAGGAGCAACGCAGAGCATAGCAGCAGCGTAGAAGCAGTAGCAGCACAGAGGTTGATGTGACTTCAGCAGCGCAGTGCAGAGCTGCAGCAGCGTAGAGAGCTTCAGAGGGACAGCGCAGTGCAGCAACAGCGTGATAGATTTCAGCACAAGGAGCTGATGTGACTTTAGTAGTGTAGAGGGAGTCTGATTACGCTAGCAAAGTTGTAGTTGTGCATCGTTTTTTAGATGCCAGCACAGATCTGTAGCCTATGGAGCTTCAGTGATGAGGATGCAGCCCATCTGACTTGTATATCAAAGATTGGGCAGGAGATTCAGTTGTTACTCTCAACAACTGAAGTTGCAGCGCAGCAGATTAGCAGTGGCAATGCTATGAGCAACACAGATGCAGCATATTGAGAGGGAGTTGCATTACAGTGGTTGCAGTGGTAGTGCAGAGTCACGGGCAGCAATACAGAATAGTAGCAGCAGTGCAGAGTTGAGTGGCAGGAGGCCAAGCTTTAGCAGCACAGAACCAGTGCCCAAAATCATGTAACGCATAAGTGTGATGTATTGCTAGAGCACACCCTTGATGCTAAAAGGGAGTGTTGAGATTTTGTGTATTTGGGGTAGCATCAGTTGTGCTCTAGGTCCCAAATTTTGAGGAAGGACTAGAGTACACTTGATCTACAAGACCTAGAAATGGATTTGGGAAATTTCATCTGGTTTAGGAGATATTAAATTAATTAATTATTTTAATGGATTTCCTAAGTTAAAACTTAGGAAAATAAAATAATTAAAGTGAATTTAATTAAACATGTGATGAAATTGTCTTAAGTCACACGAATCAAGCTTTCTTTTAATCTTAGCCATTGATTAAAGATCTAATCTTGGCCGTTGATTTGTCAACGAGAAAAGTATAAAGAAAAGGCTTGGTGTTATTTGTAAGACACACAGAGGCAGAGCACTGAAGCTAAGTTGAGATTCTAGGGCGGGGTTGCTAAGAATTCTCAAGTGTTTCAGTTGCAGAGAGGGGAATTTAGACCAAGGGGATGATCTGATCCCGGGCTCTAGAATACACAAGAAGCAGAGAAGATATTAGGAAAGATAGCGCAGAGGAAGGCAGCAGCAGCAACAGCAAGGACAGTGTGATTTTCAGGAAACCCTTCAGGGGTTACGCAGAGACCCTTAGGGGCAGCGTAGTGACTATGTCACCCAGTCTGGGGTAACGTAGTCCCTTCTAGTGACAGCGCTAAGCATTTGGAGGCCTTCAGAGGCTAACGCAGTGTCTTTCAGGGGCAGATCTGGGGTTTCTAGGCCTAGATCTGGCTGAGTTCTGTAAATCCCGTTTGAGGGTGTGGATTAATCAATATTGTTGGTCTTAGATCAGCCAGGTGCTGCAGATCTGGATTTTTTTCTGTAGGTTTTTCCAGATCTGGAACCCAGAGTTGTGTATTCAGAAATATTCTTAACAATAGAGCCCTCCAGCAGCCAGAGACCGGTTTTCCCACATTGGGTTTTTCCAGGGACAGTTTGTCCACAAATAATTGTGTCACTTTGTCTATTTGTGCATGTGCTTATTCTAGATCTGAATTGGTAGAGATCTGTTATGTGTTTTGCTTTGATTTTAACTTGAATTTATTCAGTTGATAACTTGTATATATATGAGAATCTTAACCGGATTAACAGAAATAATTTCTGCATAAGAATTAATATTCAGAAATTTCTACATAATCAAGGAAGCACACATATAGCACAAACTGATACAGAAAGTGTACAATCCTCCACACACGAAAATGCACCTGAAACTGGTGAATCTTTAATGATGAAAAGAGCTTTATTAAAGGATGTTGAAGAAGTAAAGGAACCCACGCAAAGAAAAACATTGTTTAGAACTATTTGTAAAGCAGGAGGAAAGTGTTGTAAAATCATTATTGATAGTGGGAGTACTAACAATTTAGTATCCACAAAAATGGTAGAAAAGTTGAATTTAAACAAAACTAAACATCCTACTCCCTACAAAGTTTCATGGTTACAAAAAAAACATCAGATATTAGTTAATGAACAATGTGAAGTGGAGTTTCAAATATGATGTTATAAGGATAAAGTTCTTTGTGATGTTATACCTATGGAAGTGTGTCATATCTTGCTTGGAAGACCATGGCAATATGACAGGAAAGCAATGCATGATGGAAGGAACAATACCTACACTTTTGAAAAAGATGGTGAAAAGCTGGTACTTTTGCGTTTGAAGAATGAAAAAGCACCAGAAGAAGAGCAATGCAAGGTAATGTTACTGGGTGGGAAAGAATTTCTCCAAGAAATCAAGCATGAGGAGATAAATTTTTCCTTGATTGGTAAGCCAAAGGTAGTTCTCACAAGTACAAATTTGAATGATCTTCGAGAAGAAATTAAAAACATGTTGAAAGAATTTGTTGATATTGTAGTGGATGACTTGCCTGATGAATTTCCTCCCATTACAAGTATTAGCCATCATATTGATCTCATTCCAAGTGCTAGCCTTCCTAACAAAGCAGCTTACACAATGACTCCAAAGGAGAATGAAGAGATTAAAAATCAAGTGCAGGAATTGTTGGATCAAGGCCTCATTCGAGAAAGTTTAAGTCTGTGTTGTTCCAATAGTGTTAAATCCAAAGAAGGATGGTGAATGGAAAATGTGCACAGATTCTCGAGCAATCAACAAAATCACAATCAGGTACAAGTTTCCATTACCCCGTATTGATGATCTTATAGATTGTCTAAATGGTGTTGCATATTTTTCTAAAATAGATTTTAAAAGTTGATATCATCCAATCAGAACCAGAGAAGGCGATGAATGGAAAACAACATTCAAAACTAATAATGGTTTATATGAATGGTTGGTAATACCCTTCGGACTTACCAATGCTCCCAACACTTTCATGAGACTAATGAATGAAGTGTTAAAAAAATATATTGGAAAATTTGTTATAGTTTATTTTGATGATATCTTAATTTACAGTCAATCAAAATCAGAGCACCTAAGACATCTTAAGATGGTTTTGAAGAAACTACAACAAGAGAAATTACTAATCAATCTAAAGAAATTTAGTCTCATGAAGACAGAACAATTATACTTTGGTTTTGTAATTTCAAGAGAAGGCTTAAAGATGGATCAAGAGAAAGTGAAGGCAATAATCAATTGGCCGACTCCCAAAAGCATTTCAGAGGTAAGAAGTTTTCATGGATTGGCATGTTTTTACAGGAAATTTATTAAAAACTTCAATGGCATATGTGCTCCAATTGTAGAAACTATTAAAGAGAAAAATAAAAAATTCCATTGGATAGGAGCAGCTAATAAAAGCTTCCAATTATTAAAGAAAAATATCACAGAATAACCTGTTTTAGCACTGCTAGATTTTAATAAGTTGTTTAAGGTTGAGACTGATGCTAGTGGGACTGCAATAGGAGCTGTCTTAAGTCAAGAAGGAAAACCAGTTGCCTACTTCAGTGAAAAACTTAATGAGGCCAAGTAAAAACACTCTTCTTATGATAAAGAATTTTAATCCATCATACAAACTTTAAAGAAATGGAGACATTATCTTATGCCAAAAGAGTTCATCCTCTACACAGATAATCATGCTTTACAGTGTATCAACAATCAAACAAAATTGAGTTAAAGGCATGTTAAATGGGTTGAATTCTTACAAAGTTTTACATTTGTTATAAAGCATAAAAGTGGACAATCAAACAAAGTGGTAGATGCATTAAGCAGAATCAATTCAATTTTGCAAGAATTCCAAGTAAATGTCTTAGGATTTGATGAGCTGAGATATGTATAAAGATGATACAGATTTTAAAGAAGCTTATGAATCCTGTGAAAATCCTGTAAGTAGAGATAAAACTCCATGGTTAGACTACATGATACAGGAGGGACTTTTGTTCAAGGGAAAATAGTTATGCATTCCAAGATGTTCAATGAGGGAAAATATGTTGAAAGAAAAACATAGTGGGGGTTTAGCAGGTCATTTTGGGCAAGATAAAACTCTAGCACAGTTACAAGCATTTTATTATTGACCTCACATGCAAACAGATGTAAAGAAATTTGTTGAAAGATGTTGGATATGTCAATATGCAAAAGGAAGAAGTCACTCTATCAACCCCTACCAATACCAAATCGACCATGGGACTCCATAAGCATGGATTTTGTACTGGGATTGCCTAAAACACAAAAGGGAAGTGATTCAATATTTGTTGTTGTTGACAGATTCTAAAAAATGGCACACTTTATAGTTTGTAAAAATACAAATGATGTAACTAACATAGCAAACTTGTTCTTCCAAGAAATAGTTAGATTGCATGGATTACCTACAAGCATTGTTTCTGACAAAGACACTAAGTTTGTAGGTCATTTCTGGAGGATTCTATGGAAAAAGTTGGGAACTAATCTCAGTTTCAGCTCAGCATATCATCCCCAGATTGATGGTCAAACATAAGTGATAAATAAGAGCCTTGGAAATATCTTGAGAAGCTTGGTAAGTGAACATCCCAAACAGTGGGATCAAGTTCTTGCTCAAGCAGAATTTGCATATAATGATTCACCCAACAAAAGCACTGGATTAAGTCCATTTCAAATTGTTTATAAGATGCATCCAAGAGGTATTTATGAGTTGAGGAACCTGGGAAAACAACAACTCTAAAGTGTAGAGGGTGAAGATTTTGCAGCATGCAGGAAATACAGGATAGAGTCAAGCAACAACTACAAGAAAGCAGCAATAAGTATAAACGAAGAGCAGATTCCAAAAGAATACAACTGGAATTTAATGTTGGAGACCTACTTATGGCACATCTTTAGAAAGAAATATTTCCTAAAGGGGCATATAATAAGTTAAAACTGAAAAAGACTGGACCATGCAAAATTCTGAGGAAATTTTCCTCGAATGCTTATGAAATAGAACTACCCAAAGACTTTGGTATTTCACCAATATTGAATGTTTCTAACCTATACCCCTTTAAGGAATCAATGGATGATTCTACAAATGCACCTGTTCATGATAAAGTTCAATGGGAGAAGCAACGACCTTCAGCACCAACAAAGTAGATTGAATCCATCATCGATCAAGGAGTGGCTAAAAGGACCAAAAAGAAAGAGTATCTTCAATACTTGGTCAAATGGAAGAATCAACTAGTCGAAGATGCTACTTGAATGACAACAACAGAGATTTCAAAATATAGTACTAGCATTGAAGAACTTCATGAGCAAAACATATAATTTTATCTTTTTCTTCCCCGGTATTATGATGCAAGTGCATCTCATGTTTAATTTTTATGTAATTATTTAATTAATTAATCTACGAATTTCTAGAATTAGAGAGTCATTGTAGAATTAATTAGGAAACAGGGAAGTTAGGATAAAATCTTAAATTTGAGAGGATAGCTCTCAACTTCCTCCAAATATCTAGGAGGAAGTTTCTCTTGAAGAGATTTGAGAGACTTCTCTCCTCTAAATAAATAGCCATGTAATCTTTTGGAAAAATCAATGTTTTTGGAGTGTGATTTAATCAATAAAATTTGGTGTGTGTTTTGAATTTTTTATCCTCTAGACCAAAAATCAACATCAATAAAAATAAAAAATGCTATCATGAACTTGGAAATTGCAAAGATAGATTAATAGCTTGATTTGGGACATGAGGTCATGAGCTTGAGCTATGAACTTGGTCAATGACCATGAGATTCAATGAAGATTTGTCAAACCTCAAATTTTTTTTAGGTTCACAGAATTTCAAACCTCAAAGTTAAAGTTCACCAAACCTTGTGACATAACCCAAATCCATGCACTGTACTACCACCTCAAGGCCTATACAGCCACCTCCTGCACTGGAATAAGACAAAACATCGGCATGGCTGTCGCACTCCCCGTGCCTCTCATCTCGCCATCACGGTTCTCTTCTCCCTTAATGTTCTCACCATCGTCCAAATGTTTACCAATTGTAATATACGTATAACCCTATTCCTACCCAAAAATAACAAGGGAAAAACATGCTTTCGAACAATATAGAATGTCTTAACTTTTTACATGTTTTCAGTATTGACCTTTCAGATATATTTTCATATACGTGTGAAGTTATAATAAAATTCGCTTCCCTCTGTGCTGGACTTAACGGTGACTTTATGATATTATTTTTACACACGAGATTTTTTTTCCCAAATTCCATTGTTGCTAAATTCAAACATGAAAATAAACTAGTGGACTCGAATTGTAGGCTCATTGACAAAATTCTCTCCCCTGGGGTAGCACATGCATGCATTATCTGATTATATCGTCATCTTTTATATATCAAACCGATGACAAACCTGTAATTCGCCATCTTCAACAGTTGCATAGAGAACCCAATGGTCTCCACTTTCCATTCGACTCTTTACAGTACATTCCATCCACGATATCTGAAAGCATGACGTAAAGTGAATATAATGTAAATCACTTCAGATATCATTATCACAAATAATAGTTTGAAAATTTATGGCCGATAAAACTAAGCGAGTTAGTACTGAAAAAGATTTAAAAATAATATCACTAAACGATAATTGCGGTGACCTAAGAAGAATATGCCACTTACCGCATCTAAAAGAATTCGGCCGCCACTACTTGCTTGCTTCGTTTTCAACCCTTCAAATCGAGGTTCTCCCGGTTTAAATGGCTTTAAAAGTTGTTTCATGATGGCAGAACTCTTGCCCTCTCCAAGTACATTAAGTATAAACTTGCTTCCAGGCAAAATTAAACTTTCCACCGCTCTGTCTTTTGCCACCTATGTCGTCATTCAGTCGAGCAAATATAATTTGTCGATACACACAGATATATACTGTTGAGAAGGAAAACCTTGCAATTCGACATGGTGATGGAAGGCATAAAAATATTTTGAAAATGAAGAGGAACAGGACATATATATCATCCTTGCAAGAAAAGCGATATAATGCAGAATAAGGAGTTTAACAAATGATACATTAAGCTCGTAAGAACTTCACGAGACGTCAGATACTTACTGCTAATGTGATTCCAGGTGGTACAAAACTAGCTTGGCTAACCCATGATGCAACCATTGCACCTTCTGCGTCACCATTTATTGCTGATACTACGCAAAGAGACCCAATCACTCTACCCACAGCCTGCAGATAAATAATTAAAGTAAGCACCATTCAAAAATTGATCTTACAAGTTTTGGGCTTTGGGTCAGTTCAAGCTATAATTATTTCTGTTGAGATATAACTACAGAAATTTGAGTCTTTGAAGTTGCTTAAAATGGACAAGGACAGGAATAAAATCATTTTCTGTTCAAATAAAACTGACTATTACATGTCCTTATCATGAGACGAGAAAAAAACCTATAGAACTGTCGTTATACAAACAGATATCAGACTAAAGACACAAGAATTTTACATGAGCTTCCATAGTTTCCTCTCTTTAATATTGTTGCAGGATTTGCATTTAAAGACAGAAATAGAAACCTGATCGACATTCGAGGCCATGACAAACTGAGAAGAATCCCTTCTTTGCTTCAGTTTTGACTTCCTGACAGCCTGTGCTATGTCTGTTCCGCTCTCTTCACAGATTTGTAGCATCCCTTCTGTTGGCTGCACATACAAGCATCAAGGTCATTGCACAAAGGTTGATATATATATAGGGAGAGAGGGGAGGGGGATTGAAGCTATTTTTTTATTTCTGCCATAACTAGGTTAGATGTTTTGCAACTTTTTTATGAATAAAATACTTGTATACGTCTTGACTATGTAGTGCCCTTTGAAAGTACAAAAAGAAGTATCACCTTAAATTTGCAGCGAACAGTGGGAAATGAAAATGAAAAACCCGCATCTTTGAGACGTTGCTCAATTTCATCAACAGCTTCTCCACTCCAGCCAAAGGAACCAAATACACCACATGGCTTGGGTCTTGCTTCATTGTCATTAAGAATAATTCCCAAGGCTTTCTAATAAAACACATAGGTCTTCAGTTACCATCATATTATCTAGAATACATATGGAAAGAAAATATAGGTTGAATGCAATCACATGGGGCAACCACCAAGAAATGCATATACAGAAATATAAACTAATATCATGAAAACCAATCTTTGTAAATATAAACCAAGGGGATTAACCAGACTTCATAAGGTTGCTTCATGTGGAGCTTTATTTATATGAAAATGGAGAAGATTACTTTCACTGCAAATGAAGCATAAAATTTTCAATAAATAAAGTCTAACGAAGTTCTGCACTGGCAATATTTGAAAAGAATTGAAACACTGAAACGAAAGCTAGAGCAGAGCATAGAAAAATCTCTTAAAACCCCTTTTTTTTTAAATCTTCTTTTTTTTTTTAAAACTTCCCCCTCACCACATACTTCTTATAAATCCCTTTGAACAAATTTCAAGTCTTTTTTTATAAAAAAAAACTTAAAAAAAATATGACCCTTTTGAAAAATATCACTCTTATAAAACTATCACCCTTTTTTTTAAAATATGAAAGTTTCATTCTTATGAAAATGACGTAACCCCTTTTTTTTTGTAAATCGATACTTTAAAAGAAGAGCTTTCTTTTCAAAGCATGAATCACATCCAATACGTTGACCTCGGTATGCTTTTTTTTTTAAATTGGAAAAAAACTTTAATACTAACGCTTCATGCTTTTTGAAAAACGATTTTGAAAAAGCCTTAATACGAACGCGTATGACCTTTTTTCTTTTGCGCTGGCAGACTGGCGCGTTCCCGATTGAAACAGTCGTGCCTATTTCAGAAATGGTGTGAGGCACGAAAATGGCGCGGGTATGAAGTGTATTCCAGCGCCAATCAACTCACAGTCGCGCCAATCCGCTGCTTTGCTCTTCTGCTCTTTCGTGGCTTTGTTGCTGCTCTCCAGGGAGGCTTATGCAACCCGCTCCGATACCATGAAAAGAATTGAAACACTGAAACGAAAGCTGAAGCAGAGCATAGCTTTTCAGAATATTACGAATAGATAAATAGGAATACATTGTAAACATCAGCAATAAATGACTGAAGTAAACTGAAGCAAACTGAAGTAAAACTAAACTGCCCATGACACCTAGCAGACAAGAAATTAACTGAACCTAACGGACAGTGAGATTAATATCTCAACAATATTAAAATTTTGAAAAATGAGAATAGATAAGTTATCAAATACGGCAAACAACAAATGAATTTTTCCCGTGGGATGGGAATACTCTTTATACTAACAGAAAATATGGGAAGATTCCATTCGGAAAATTTCAAATGTTAGCTTGTTGAATGGACTTTTCCCAAGTCCATAGACAAAATTTAAAAAGCAATCCATTTGATAAGCAAATTACAAAGAGCTGTATATGTGAAAATGTTTGCACCTGTATTGGAGTTGGCATATGACCCCCCAATGTAGGGCTCCCAATGACGAAACCATTACACCGTCGCACCAAGCTGACAACTTCCTCATCTGTGCTCAGTTCACAATTCAATGTCTCCACTCCAATTCCTGCTTTTGAAATTCCACGGCTACAAAAATAACATGATGAAGTGGCACATCATTCTGTGCACCGTCGTTCCTAATTATTTTCAACACAAGGTATGTTTCACTGAATACGGCAACATGAATGAATAAATAAAACAATCATACTCACCTTATAGCTTGTGCAAGGGCTGCCGTATTTCCATATGCTGATGCATAAATCACAGCTATTGTTGCTTCATCTGACTGCCGCAGTCTTTGATTTGTCCACTGCATTTACTCTTACAGTTAAGAGGCATTACAGCCATAAATAGAGAGAAAAACTCATACTTCCCAACATGACAAAGAATTTGTAACAAGATACAAAGCATAAGAATGGCAGTATCCAAGAAAGTTTTAAGGTGCAGGAAGTAAAAAGGCAAACAATAACTTATGGATTGCTAAATTGTAGAAAGAAAATCTTACATCATTATATTCACGAATAAGCTCAGTAAGAGTATATCGCACAATGGGACCATGAAGAGGGCAAATTGCTGAAGTAACAAATACTCCTTCTGTTCTGAGAGGATCCGAAACTGCAGTTGATATGCCCAGGGGCAGATTAAGTGAACTAAGCATCGTAGAGAGGATGTACTTCACATCTGTCTGTACATGACAGAAAGTTCGTTGCTCTAATAAGTCAACCAGGTATTCAAATGAATCTAAACAATGGAAAACACACAACTTGCAGAAGATAAACATATCATTCTATTTTAATGCCTTTTAATTTTGATAATTTGTTTGCATGCTTCTGTTTTCATTAACTTGTCACAGTAAGGACTTCTTAAGCCTGTATTTTCTTGTATTCATGTCTGTTTGGTTTTTGTATTCTAAATAATAACACATAGATTTAGGACATAGAACAGCATAGAAGCCTATCCAATCTGTAGTATAGTGTACTTGAAATGCTGACATCATAAGGCATGATATCTAGATAGCTCTCACAAGCCTCGTGCAGTATTCCTAAGTGGAAAATAACAGTGAATACCTAAAACATGTTGGAAATGTTGTCATTAATGGCAAAGGAGGAGCACCTGAAACAGCAACAAGGAAAAGAGAGAAGCAAAGTAGCAGAGAGGCAGAGGCAGCAGAGAGGTAGCAGAGGCAGTAAAAGAGAGCAGCAAAGTTAGCAAAAGAAGCAGAGATAGTATCAGTATTGTTGAGCTCAAATGCTGTGTGACAATATAATGGGGGTTCTGCATATAATTGAAGAAAACCCATATAATTGCTGAGAAATTCTCTGTAAACAGAATAAGAGGTCGAACACTCATGAAGGGTTTGTAACTGAGCTCGTATGTATAAATGAGGAATCTGTTCTGAAGTCTGTGTGAAAGTGTTTTAATTCTATGGGAATTTATATGAGGGACTTTGTAACAGATCTCTAAGTTTTCTATTCAGAATGAGTACGATCCAGTATAGTCTCTGAGCTAGGGCATCAATCCAGCCTTCACACAGTTCACTGGTCCAGGGCACAATAACACCTTTCTGGACAGACCTTCACACAGTCCACTTCAGCACTTCTTTCCACAGATCTGGTCTCAAGCTTCTTTACTCCAAGATAATCTACACAGTCGCATAATTGTTCAGCACCTTGAGCATGAAACTCGTCCTCTATACCATGCACAGAAGGCAGTATTACTTGAGGCCAAATAGAAAAAAAATTCAGTCTCCTGCAATTGCAGTTCAGAAAAATATCCAGAAAAGATTCACAGGTGCGTTTTTTATTTCTCTCCACAGGTCTGGAATAAAGGTTGTTTCCACAGGTCCGCAAGGAGTACTTCTTCTTCTTCTGTACTGTATTTTTCCTTATCTTAACCGAAGATTCTTAACTGAAATTATACCTAGTCCAAACTGTACATACTTGTATTTATACTAGTCGGCTCATGTGGGAAGGGGCATGACTTTTACAATAGTATGGTGAATTGCTTGAGAGAACCGGACAGTTCGAATGGTCGAATGAAGGGTAGCAGTGAACTTATGAGAATGGAATGGAACCCATTCTCTGCGTAATGGAGGTCTAAGATTGTAGACCTGAGGCGCTAGTAATTTCATTACGGATCAAAGTATAGTGTCAAAGGATTGGAAGGCAACTTGGCACTGTTTGGTCGAATGCGCAGACAGGGAAGGTTTAATGAAACCATAAATCAGGCGATGGACCTAATGAAGAATGGTAATAGAATGTACGCAGGAGCGGAACCTTGAGTGGAGTACCGGAACCATGAATGTTGAACAGTGAAACCGGGGAACAAAGAAACTGTGGCTTTCGCGTGGTCTCAAATATGGTAAGCAATTTTGAAAAAAATAACGCGATATAGCTCCTTGACTACCACGTGTCCATAAGTGATTTACGAAAACCATTTATATCGCGCGATGTTGGGGAATTAACCCTCATGCAATAAATTAACGCGATATTTGTTTACATCCGTCGGATCGCCGAAGCGGACGCGATAAGCCCGCAGCCGTTAGATGAGAAGGGCCATTTAAGCACTGGGGCCCAGTCCATCGTGAAACTATTGAATATTAACCCTCGTGCAAGTTAACCGCGCGATTTCCGTAGGATCAGAGGTTGAAAGAGCGATGAATGATCCACCGTTGGATCATGAATGAAGTTGCAAGGTGACAAACAAGGTATGGGCCAGCATTTGATTGTTGTTTGTTAAATAATCAGAATATAAATGTGTGGGCCAGCATGGGTTAAGTGGTTATGCCGAAAGGAGAATAGGCGTTAACATTACAGTCTTTTGACTTTCGAATGTATTGAGTTAAAATTGAATAGAGGGTTCAATTATACAGTGCTAAATGCTGTGGGGCCCGAGGACATTATGTAAGTGTTCACTGGGGATTTAAATATAAAACCAAAGGGTTCATTATAATGTTGAAAGCGTCGTATATGTTAACATATGTGAAAAGCGAGAATTTATTGTTGGTTTTTTATATGTAATATAGACCAACATATATTATGAAGAAATTGGGATATGCGTTGAATAACCGTGTGGGCCCGAATCAACCGTTGTGCTGATTAATGGAAACATAACCCAAGGTCGATATCTCATACAAAGTATGGAATGGTAATGTGGTTTATATATATATTAATGAATTATGGGACCAATTACATTCCAATGTTGATTTATTTTAGAGCGGTAACGTGTTGAAACCTAATTAAAAGAGAGGGTGAATCTTTTTAAGTAGTGGCTATTATAATAGATGAGTTCAAAGGTGAACAAAATGGAGAGCAAAATTCAATTTAATTGAGCTCCTTGAATCCAATGTAATTCAATTTAATAAAGTGGGTTTATTCAAAGGTTGCCTCCGCGTATGCTTGGAGCATTGAGGTTTATTTAAAACCATACAGAGTTGAATATAAGATCCCAAGTCGAAGACTGAGATATGAAGTTTAGAACGAGTTGAGTTGGTGATATTTGCCATGGTCGAGCTCAAAAATTATAACCAGAGTGCGGACTAAAAGAAGCGTTGAAGGTTAGAATGCAAGGTCAACCTTTTTAATAAAGGGAGAGTCAAGTAAAAATTCACCATATATGTGATGTGTGGAAACCTGGCCATTTAACCAATGCTAAATAGATTGGTCCGAGTTCTTCGACTATGGTTTAAGCCATAGATTCTTCAAGGAGTTAAACTTCAACATAAATTAGAAATTTCTCAGATTGGAAATTGGGTTGAGCACCAAATTGAGTGCAGGTGATTTTATGTGCAAGTAAGTTTTAATTATTTAAATTGCCAGCCCAGAAAATAGAGTATTGAAATTGCCCAGATCAACAGTTGTATTGAGTACAAATTTGCTCTATGCATTTTATATGCACAGAGAGAGAGAAAATATGGGTCTGACAAAGGTAAACAGAGATTGCAGGTTTGACAGGTGTACATGCACAGGTGCACACAATTACAGTGAACAGAGTATGCAGAACAGTTATCTGACAGCAGCAGAAAAGACAAAACTAGCAAGCCAAGTGCTGGAAAGAGGACTGAGTGAAATTTATATATGTAACTGAAAATGGGAGTGTAAATGTTATAATTGATTTTATATTGTTTGTGATGCATTGGCAAGTCTCTGGAGGAAAACAAAAATCCCACTGTAATATTGAAATTTGTACACATTGTTATATTTTTTCAAAATGAGTTGGACAAAGGAATGAGAAAGCAGAAGCCAAAGAGTCATGGTTGTTCACTCCAAATTCCCTGTGGAATACAAACAGTCAAGTTATGAACTCTATATATGATATCACATTGACATGCAGTAAGAGATGAGAGAGGTTAGAGAATTCAAAAATGAAGCAATGAGGTAGAGAAGAAGGAGGAGCTGAGCAGAGAAGAAGGAGGAGTTGATAGAGAACCGAGAAAATGTTGAGATGATGCAGGGCAGATATGAGGACTGATGGACAGCAAAAGAGAAGGTACAGAACAGAGTTGATATCCAAGGTAAATCGGCAAGTGTTTTTCTTTCGAAAGAGTAAGGAAGTTGGAGCTTCCCTATCAAGTTTTAGTTTGATAGATGTTGGTTGTAGCTGAATGAGGTAGGAGCCTCCTGTAGGTTGTAGCCTGCAGAAAATAGATGGGAGTTGGTGCTTCCACATCAAGTTGTAGCTTGATAAAATGTCAGTTGTAGCTGACTGAGGTTGGAGCCTCCTGTAGGTTGGTGCCTGCAGAAAATTGATGGGAGTTAGAGCTTCCTTGCAAGTTGTAGCTTGTAGAATTGAGGTAGAAGCCTCCTGTGGGTTGGAGCCTACAGAAAATCAGTGGTGAGAGGGAGTTGGAGCTTGCCTTTGCATCACAACAATAATAAGATGTGGTTTTCTCCATTTATGGGTTTCCACTTATATCTAGTGTCTATGTGCATGATGTCTATGTGTTGATATGTTATATCTATTCTGCTAATACTTGCTGCTCACATATTAAGATTGTTGGTACATTATCTAATTTGCTTATTAATTGCTGCTCACAAATAAAGATTGCTCACACATTATGTTGATCATGAAATGAAGGTGTTAATAAAGTTTAATGAAAAGTTTTAAAAGTCCATGAATGTGTTAAACTGATTCACCCCTCCCCCCTCAGTTTAACTAAGGGTTCAACAATTGGTATCAGAGCCGGTTCCTTTGGTGTAAGCTTAATAGCTTGAAGGAGATCTGGTTGAGTCATGGACTATCAAAATGTACCTGTGTTAAATACAACAAACTTTCCTGAATGGAGAGATAAGGTTAAAACAGGATTATTGGCTTATGAACCTTAGGTATGGAAGCTTGTATGTGATGGTTACTACACAGACTCTCCCTCGGTGCAAGAACAACATAGGAATGCCAAGGCAAAATGTGTGATATTCAACAATCTTCATCACAAGGATCTTGAGTTAATTATGGGTTTAACCTCTGCAAAAGAAATCTGGGATAGATTTCATTTCATGCATGGAGTAGACACTAAGGACTGCACTATCAAGAAGGAGAAGAGAATTAAGAAGAAGAAAAATTCATGTCAATAGGAAAATGTTCAATCAAATGAGGTACCTGCTAGTGTGAATGGAAGTAAGAACCATGAAGAAATTGCAGCTGAGGAAAAAGCCAAACTTGACACAGCCTTGACTGATATAAAAAGATTGAAGAATGAAAACAAAGACCTGAAGACATTGGTGCAAATATGTGATGAAAAATAATATGAAGATAAGAAAGAAATTATTGGCCTAAAGACATAGCTTGAAGAAGCAAAGAAAGTAGAAGACACTCTGCTGCAACAAATGAGAGAGAAAAGTCAGGAATGTGAAAGATTGGAAGAAGAAGTAGTGAGCCTAAGGAAGAAATTAGAAAAATCCCAAAGAGAATTATTAATGAATACTCCTCAAATGAAAAGCACTGAACAATTGGACAAGATGCTAAATGCTCAAAGGCCACCTCGCATAAAGGCTGGGATAGGATATGAAGGAGAAACCAGTAAGTCCAACGTAGAAGATAACAGGGAAATCATGTTTGTAAACGCTGTAAAGGATAATGAAGTAGCTCAGTAGATTCCTACAGAAGTAGAAGCTAGCAAGAACATGAGTTGCAGAGAAACAAACAAAAACAAGCAGCAACATGAAAGAACAGAGAATGAGAAGATGAAGCAATCCGCTGCTAAAGGCTCATACACTCTTGATTATGAAGTAAATAAATTTGGAAGATGTCAAAGGAGGTTCTTTCCTCCTATGAAAAATAGCACATGTTTTTCTTGTCATAAACCAGGACATATTGCAGCACAATGTAAGACAAGGCCTATCAACTTCAACCAACAAATGATGCAGCAAATGAGAAGAATACCTCAAGCAAACAAATGGAAAAGACAATCTTTCCCCAGGTACACAAATCATTTCCATGCTACTGTTATGCATGCAATAATTTTGGACATAAATTTGTTGATTGTAAATTGTATTAAAAAAGGGGAATAAAATATTATACATCAGCTCAAACATACCTTGGCAAAGTAAGATGTTATGTATGCCTCAAGCTTGGTCACAAAGCAAAAGACTGTAATCTACCATATACATTCAAGAACTCTAGACAGAGGATGGAATCAAAACAGATCAATCAAAACTATGAATCAAAAAGAAAAGGAGACATTATGAAGAACCCCAATAAAGTATGGAAGGAAAAGAGAAAGGGGGAGCCTGTTTTCTCAATAACATAATGAATCCAGCATAGTCTCAAGGGGAGCTACTCTAGAAAACAAAGCAAATATCCAACCAGTGATAAATATGAAGCAACATCCCAGGGGGAGATCAGTTCATAAATAGTCCCCACAAAAGTAGTCTAAGAAGAGCTCCTTAGAATGAGAACAGCTATAAGATCAGGAAGGGAAAATAAAATTCCTCTAACAGAGAACTATAGAGGAAGAAGATTATTTAGCTGACAGATTGATGAAAGAAGAGAAGGCAGCAAGCAACCATGGTAGTAGAGAGAACATCAGCCATGAACTTGTAGAAATAACAGTGAATCACATTAAGAAGGATGTGTAAGAGAAGTGTCTATCATCATTATGTCATTACATCTTTCATCTATGAAAAGTCCCCTTTGAGGAATGCAGTTAAGTGAGTGATAAACCTCTGAGTGATCTGCCCATGAAGATTCCAAACAAATAAATTAAAGATGTCTTCCTGAAGTTCATTATGTTAAAACAGTTGAATTGTATGTAAAGCAGCAATGATTCTGGAGCAGTCCTAGAAAAGAAAATGCAGTGACATTCCTTTGAACAGAATGGCAGAATAAGAAAATGGTTAAAGATGCCAAGATCAAATTCAGGATATTGATGACTGTTGGTGTGAACAGTGGAAAGCTCAATAGTATAATTTATGAAGGATGTATCAATTATGGGTTAATGTGCAAGCTAAAGTGAAATCTATGCATGATTTATCAAAGTAGTATCAATTGGTATTTAGGTACAAGCAGCATGCCTATCAAAAGAATACCAGGTGTTATCAATGGAGCAGCAGTATGGTACAGGTCCTCAGGATCAAGGGATTATGGAAAAAGTACACCAAGTTAGTATCCCAGAGTTATCTGCATTATTCAAGCATGAAAAGGTCAATTACAGAGCTAAAGGATCAGTATTTTGTTTTGAAACATTATATTGAGCATTGAAGCAATATATTTTTCTATATATTTGCATGCCTTCCTGAAGTCAGTACATATATATCAGGCCTCTCTCTTGAAATCATTCATAACACCATGTGAAGTCTATTTACAGAGATATTAATTAAACATCTTGAATATGTTTTTGTGGAAGATCATCATGACAGAATAGTTAAAGCATCTAAAGTTTGAAGAACTAGTTGTGATTACCATTGAAGCTCAAAAGTTCTTTATTAATTCATCCAAATCCTACTTCAGCATAAAGGATTTGCTGGTAATTCACCTTTAAAGAGAGATTGATTATTGACATACATACCCCATTATGTCATAAATAAAACTGCATGGTTGATAAGTGAGACTGACCAATACATTGAAGGGTTTGTTTTTGAAAGTACATTGTACAAGCAGTAAAGTCATTTGGTCTTTTAGATTGAAAGATATCATCTAATCTCACAATAAGTTGTAAACTCTGACTAGATTCATTGATCACATCAGTAACAAGGGCCTGCAATGATTAAGTGTAATATCATTATCAGCATTCTAGCTCATATCATTACCAACATGCAAGAAAAGTGAACCACAGAAATAAAAGATATATTGGCTTCATCACAATTGAACAGATGTGTACTGTAGATATGCATTGTAGAAAAAGACTTACTCCATCTACAACCTTCCTCAATAGATATGCATCATAGATGAAGATTATAATATAGACTGAAGTATGGCTGAAGTAAGCTTGATATGTCACATGATGCATTCACAATCTTTAAGGTTTGATCCAATAATGCATTTATGATTAGATAAGGTTGGTACAATATGTTCGATGAAGTGTCTTTATCTTCACTTTCAGCTTTATACTAGTGAAAGGAGACTGTGCTTTGGGATTGTATTAACTTATAGTGTCTATTCAAGTTCAATAATCCTCAAAAGTGTTCTCTCAACAACTCTTGTACACCAGTTTGGAGCAGCAGGGTACAAAGTCAGAAGAAGAAGGCCTAAACACATCTCCAAGAGAGGAAATGAAGAGATAAAAAGCACACTAAGAAATGTGCAACCCTTTGCCATTGATGTCAAAGGGGGAGGAAAAGCAAGCAAAAGAAGAGTATTGGTGGAGTATTGCCATTGATGCCAAAGGGGGAGACTGTTGGAAATGTTGTCATTGATGGCAAAGGAGATGGCAAAGGAGGAGCACCTGAAACAGCAACAAGGCAAAGAGAGAAGCAAAGTAGCAGAGAGGCAGAGGCAGCAGAGAGGTGCCAGAGGCAGTAAAAGAGAGCAGCAAAGTTAGCAAAAGAAGCAAAGATAGTATCAGTATTGTTGAGCTCAAATGTTGTGTGACAATATAATGGGGGTTCTGCATATAATTGAAGAAAACCCATATAACTGCTGAGAAATTCTCTGTAAACAGAATAAGAGGTCGAACACTCATGAAGGGTTTGTAATTGAGCTCGTATGTATAAATGAGGAATCTGTTCTAAAGTCTGTGTGAAATTGTTTTAATTCTATGGGAATTTATATGAGGGACTTTGTAACAGATCTCTAAGTTTTCTATTCAGGATAAGTAAGATCTAGTATAGTCTCTGAGCTAGGGCATCAATCCAGCCTTCACACAGTTCACTGGTTTAGGGCACAATAACACCTTTCTGGACAGACCTTCACACAGTCCACTTCAGCACTTCTTTCCACAGATCTGGTCCCAAGCTTCTTTACTCCAAGATAATCCACACAGTCACATAATTGTTCAGCACCTTGAGCATGAAACTCGTCCTCTATACCATGCACAGAAGGCAGTATTACTTGAGGCCAAATTAAAAAGAAAAAATTCAGTCTTCTGCAATTACAATTCTGAAAAATATCCAGAAAAGATTCACAGGTGCGTTTTTTATTTCTCTCCACAGGTCTGGAATAAAAGTTGTTTCCACAAGTCCACAAGGAGTACTTCTTGTTCTTCTGCACTGTATTTTTCCTTATCTTAACCGAAGATTCTTAACTGAAATTATACCTAGTCCAAACTGTACATACTTGTATTTATACTAGTCGGCTCATGTGGGAAGGGGCATGACTTTTACAATAGTATGGTGAATTGCTTGAGAGAACCAGATAGTTCGAACGGTCAAACGAAGGGTAGCAGTGAACTTATGAGAATGGAATGGAACCCATTCTCTGCGTAATGGAGGTCTAAGATTGTAGACCTGAGGTGCTAGTAATTTCATTACGGATCAAAGTATAGTGTCAAAGGATTGGAAGGGAACTTGGCACTGTTTGGTCGAACGCGCAGACAGGGAAGGTTTAATGAAACCATAAATCAGGCGATGGACCTAATGAAGAATGGTAATAGAATGTATGCAGGAGCGGAACCTTGAGTGGAGTACCGGAACCGTGAATGTTGAATAGTGAAACTGGGGAACAAAGAAACCGTGGTTTTCGCATGGTCTTAAATATGGTAAGTAGTTTTGAAGAAAATAACGCGATATAGCTCCTTGATTGCCACGTGTCCATAAGTGGTTTACGCAAACCATTTATATCGCGCGATGTTGGGGAATTAACCCTCGTGCAATTAATTAACGCGATATTTGTTTACATCCGTCGGATTGCCGAAGCGGACACGATAAGCCCGCAACCGTTAGATGAGAAGGGCCGTTTAAGCACTGGGGCCCAGTCCATCGCGCAACTATTGAATATTAACCCTCGTGCAAGTTAACCGCGCGATTTTTGTAGGATCAGAGGTTGAAAGAGCAATGAATGATCCACCATTGGATCATGAATGAAGTTACAAGGTGACAAACAAGGTATGGGCTAGCATTTGATTGTTGTTTGTTAAATAATCGGAATATAAATGTGTGGGCCAGCGTGGGTTAAGTGGTTATGCCGAAAGGAGAATAGGCGTTAACATTACAGTATTTTGACTTTCGAATGTATTGAGTTAAAATTGAATAGAGGATTCAATTATATAGTGCGAAATGCTGTGGGGCCCGAGGACATTATATAAGTGTTCACTAGGGATTTAAATACGAAACCAAAGGGTTCATTATAATGTTGAAAGCGTCGTATATGTTAACATATGTGAAAAGCGAGAATTTATTGTTGGTTTGTTATATGTAATATAGACAAACATATATTATGAAGAAATTGGGATATGCTTTGAATAACCCTATGGGCCCAAATCAACCATTGCACTGATTAATGGAAACATAACCCAAGGTCGATATCTCATACGAAGTATGGAATGGTAATGTGTTTTATATATATTAATGAATTATGGGACCAATTACATTCAAATGTTGATTTATTTTAGAGCGGTAACGTGTTGAAACCTAATTAAAAGAGAGGGTGAATCTTTTTAAGTAGTGGTTGTTATAATAGATGAGTTCAAAGGTGAACAAAATGGAGAGCAAAAGTCAATTTAATTGAGCTTCGTGAATCCAATGTAATTCTATTTAATAAAGTGGGTTTATTCAAAGGTTGCCTTCGCGTATGCTTGGAGCATTGAGGTTTATTTTAAACCATACAGAGTTGAATATAAGATCCCAAGTCGAAGACTGAGATATGAAGTTTAGAACGAGTTGAGTTGGTGATATTTGCCATGGTCGAGCTCAAAAATTATAACCAGAGTGCGGACTAAAAGAAGCATTGAAGGTTAGAATGCAAGGTCAACCTTTTTAATAAAGGGAGAGTCAAGTAAAAATTCACCATATATGTGATGTGTGGAAACCTAGATTGGTCCGAGTTCTTCGACTATGGTTTAAGCCATAGATTCTTCAAGGAGGTAAACTTGAGCATAAATTCGAAATTGCTTAGATTGGAAATTGGGTTGAGCACCAAATTGAGTGCAAGTGATTTTATATGCAAGTTTGTTTTAATTATTTAAATTGCCAGCCCATAAAATAGAGTATTGAAATTGCCCTGATCGACAGTTGCATTGAGTACAAATTTGTTGTATGCATTTTATATGCACAGAGAGAGAGAAAATATGGGTCTGACAGAGGTAAACAGAGATTGCAAGTTTGACAGGTGTACATGCACAGGTGCACACAATTACAGTGAACAGAGTATGCAGAACAGTTATCTGACAGCAACAGAAAAGACAAAACCAGCAAGCCAAGTGCTGTAAAGAGGACTGAGTGAGATTTATATATGTAACTAAAAATGGGAATGTAAATGTTGTAATTGATTTTATATTGTTTGTGATGCATTGGAAAGTTTCTAGAGGAAAACAAAAATCCCACTATAATATTGAAATTTGTAAACATTGTTATATTTTTTCAAAATGAGTTGGACAAAGGAATGAGAAAGCAGAAGCCAAAGAGTCATGGTTGTTCACTCCAAATTCCCTGTGGAATACAAACAGTCAAGTTATGAACTCTATATATGATATCACATTGACATGCAGTAAGAGATGAGAGAGGTTAGAGAATGCAGAAATGAAGCAGTGAGGCAGAGAAGAAGAAGGAGCTGAGCAGAGAAGGAGGAGCTGATAGAGAACCAAGAAGATGCTGAGATGATGCAGGGCAGATATGAGGACTGATGGACAACAGAAGAGAAGGTACAAAACAGAGCTGATATCCAAGGTAAATCAGCAAGTGTTTTTCGTTTGAAAGAGTAGGGAAGTTGGAGCTTCCCTATCAAGTTGTAGCTTGATAGATGTCAGTTGTAGCTGACTGAGGTAGGAGCCTCCTGTAGGTTGTAGCCTGCAGAAAATAGATGGTAGTTGGTGCTTCCACATCAAGTTGTAGCTTAATAAAATGTCAGTTGTAGCTAACTGAGGTTGGAGCCTCCTGTAGGTTGGTGCCTGCAGAAAATTGATTGGAGTTGGAGCTTCCTTGCAAGTTGTAGCTTGCAGAATTGAGGTAGGAGCCTCCTGTGGGTTGGAGCCTACAAAAAATCAGTGGTGAGAGGGAGTTGGAGCTTGCCTTTGCATCACAACAATAATAAGATGTGGTTTTCTCCCTTTATGGGTTTCCACTTATATCTGGTGTCTATGTGCATGATGTCTATGTGTTGATATGGTATATCTAGTCTGCTAATACTTTCTTCTCACATATTAAGACTGCTAATACATTGTCTAATCTGCTTATTAATTGTTGCTCACAAATAAAGATTGCTCACACATTATGTTGATCATGAAATGAAGGTGTTAATAAAGTTTAATGAAAAGTTTTAAAAGTCCATGAATGTGTTAAACTGATTCACCCCCCCACTCTCAGTTTAACTAAGGGTTCAACAAAACATGCACTAAATACAACTATTAAAAATTTAAAATCACACACAGAAATCAGCACACCCAGAAACTAGGCGAAAATGCTGAGCCATTTTATTAATCGTAGATGCATGAGTACATCAAATGATAGAAAAATGGAATCTAGGCTTGCTGAGCAAGCTATGCAAATTCCAGGTGGAATTTTTTTGACCCAAGTGCTGGAAATGCCTCAAACTGGTAGCACACACTACCCAAAAATTTTGTCAACTACTGCTAGAATGAAACTAGAATTTTGCCCTCAATACTGCCCAAAAAATTCTGCAAAAATAGCCTTGGTCTCATTTCACCAAACCCATAAAAACCCAAAAAGTGTTAGGGCTAATTCCAGCTGACCTTGAAACCCCCAAAAAGTGCGAGTTGCCTCCTTTGACTAGTTGTTGTTGGAAATATTGAGAGGGGGGTGAATAATTATTTTACGTACAATTAGTTAATGTTTCTTTTCAGTGCATTAACTATTTTCATCATCAGATTAACACATAAATCAATAATGGGCAGAATCAAAATAGTAGACACCGAAATTTTAGGTGGAAACCCTTTTGGTAGAAAAACCGCTGAACACTTCTCTAATAATTTTATGAGTACATCAATGCTTCAGCTCCAACTGAAAGGGAAGCCCCAACTCTCTAGTACTCTAGAAAAGCGTTCTAGTTTTATCAGGCAACTCTAACTCCTAAAGCATGCTCCTACGACCTGTTTTACCAGCACCCATTAGAAGGATGCTCCAATGCCCTGCAAGCTCCAACTTGCCCTAGCACCACCCTACCACCCTAAAAATTAAACCAACAACTGTGGGCTCCTGTACCAAAGAGAATGGCCCACTTACAATGATTTTGAAAAAAAAAAACTTCACTGCCAATGTGTTTCAAATGTACAATGAAAACCCTTACTACCCTGACAATGAATCACTAATAAGAACAATGCACAATACTGTTTAGAATTAATCCCCTGTTGTCATATAATAATCAATGTACCTGATGCATGATCTGTCCTTACTGGAGATGGTGGTGCATCCATCTTTGGGTCTACCCATTGATGAGGTGCAAACAGATGAAGTGGCAGCGAGAACAGTGTTGGAAATACTAAGAGGGGGGTGAATCAATGTTTCTTAGCAATTAGTTACTTATTAATATTTTCAGAGCATTAACTATTCTTTAGTAGTATTCAAACAGTAATAAACAGTACACAATTAACGCAAATTTTTAGGTGGAAAACCCCCTTCAGGTCAAAAACCATCGTACGTTTTTCTAATAAGTTCTTTAAATCTTCAGCTCCAATTGAAAGGAAAGCTACAACTCCCTAGAACTCTAGAAAAGCGTTTTTCTCCAGCACCCACTGGAAGGACGCCCCAACGCCCTAGGTTTTATTAGGACTTAGCTGAATGAATGCACCAACACCTTAGCAAGCACCAACTTGCCCTCACACCACCTGTAATATCCCAAAAGGGAAAATGTAGTAATACAAAAACACAATAATTGAAAACTGCAGCAATGAACAAATAATCTAAATACACCATAAAAATGTACAGAATAGTTGAGCCATTTTATTAATATGAGGTGAATAAACCAGTACAACAGTGCTCAAAATATGAGACACTCAAGCCAAATAGGTGGCCTAGAATGACCCTGAAGTCCTCCCACAAGAGGGACTGCGTAACTATTGAATTGCTGGAAGGAATACTGCATTGTCCCTGCTGCAAATGTCGGGATTGCAACTGCCGGCAAAATATAAAAGTGTAGATCTGGCAGTTCCGGAGCTCAGATGATGCCGATATTTCAGATCCAGGCTCTATGATGAATACCAAGATAACCCAGAAAGGATTTCCAGATTTGACAATCTTGGAAAATCACCCTCTTAGACCCTACAACATATGACTGTTGGGTATGCAGATCTGAAGCAAGATTTGATCATAATATGGCTACAATAATGTACAATCAGCTCAATGCTTGAAGGAATGATCCCTTCTCTAGATCCTCAAGCTTAGAAGCTCAAGATCTAGCTCCTCATTCCTCCTCCATTGATTGCAGCTGCTGAATACACAATAGCTGAGTAAAATTGCGCAATCAAGGATGGAGGCTCTGTAGCCTGATGCTAGATGCTGCAATGAAGCTCAACAATGATGGAAATAATGTGCCCAAAGTGAGGAGATGGTCCCTCACAAGATTTCCAGCTGAAATACTAGAAACTTCCCTCCTCCAATAGATCTACAGGACTAGACTACGTAATCCCTTAGGGAATTGCTGCTGCATGGAGGTGTGTAATGTTGGCCTGAATGCTGAATATGAATATGCTTCTCCTGGAAGACTGATCTTGAAGAACAAGGTGAAAGGATGAATCCTCCACTGGTTTCCTAGCTGGAATGCTAGAAACAACCTCTTCCTCTCAAACCCTTGAACAAGAATGCATAATTCCTGAGATTGAATGAGCATATGAGAGTGGCTAAATGTGGCACCAATGCCTGCTGATATATGACAGCTCAAAGAAACCTTCCCAGAGTAGGCACTCGAAGTCCCCCGTGGGTAAGGGTGGGATTTCCGCTCGGAAACACCCGTGTGCTAAACAACACTGCAGACTTAGCTAAACAGCTGAAGCGTGCATAGAAATGGCAAATGACAAATCCAGATCTAAACAGATCAATAATCAAAATCTAAAGCCTGCCTTCTATTACTGCCTTCATCTCCCTTATATGGTTTGGAGCCTTCCATAGCCCTAGCCCACCTCGTAACTGCGCTGCACATGTGGCCACTAGCCTCCATGAAGACTGCGTTGTCCCTCCATGTTCTCCACCATCTCTGCATTTAATTCCCACTCTCTCCATCATGTGTGCATTAGATGCACAACTTCCTCCACTATTTCATGATTAGTGCTCTATGATCTTACTTTTAATGCACCATGATCTCATTTGACTTCCTCCATGATCTCCATGATCTTCTCATTAATGATCCATGATCTCCACTCTTCCTTCATTAAGAGGTTGCTCCATTACTCCATAATGCAGATCTACTTCTAGATTATCCACATACACACATCAAAAGTGGATTTTATTCATCTATGGGGTTTATGGGTCCCTCCACCCTCTTATTTACTTAATTAATTAGAAAAAATAAGAACTCTAATATTCCAATTAACTGATGGAAAATTGGGAATATTACATTCCTCCCCACCAAAATGTTGCTTGTCCTCAAGTAACTGCAAAAGTGAATGCTACAACAATCCATCTCCCTCCAAATGGAATCCTCATATGGAAGGTCTCCCCATCTGCATAAATGTGTTATGCATGCCCATCTCCAAAGTTGCCTCTCTAGAATGGCCTCCAACTGAAAAGTCAGATGCCTCTCCTCATCAATGAATCTCCAAGTGGCAACCATATGCTATCCAAGATCCTCCTCTCTGCATGAGATACATAAAGTGAAGTGGTCTCTTCCCAAAGTGGAAAGTCCCTCATCATAAACTATCTCTCCATCCCATGCTACATGAAGTAGTTTGTATCCCTCCATGCTTCGATCCTTGACCCTGTTGGCCTTGTTGGATCAAAGCATCATCCCAACAATGTGAAAAATAAGAAGTAGAGTCATATGGATGAACATGTACAATATCAAACCATATTATCCCAATAACAACCACCATAGCAAAGGCTTCTGCTGCCATGCCAAATCATCATTAAATCAAGTAAGAGAGCCATACTCTCTCAATTGAAGCCACTGCAACAATGCCTCTTGCTGTCGTGCCAAATCATCATCAACCCAAGTATGAGAGCCATACTATCTCAAAAGAAGCCACTGCAACAATGCCTCTTGCTGCCACATCACATCATCATCATACCAAGTACAATGAACAAACTCTTTCAATAGAAGCCAACGTAGTAAGGCCTCCTGTTGCCATCCTCCATCAACACCATGCAATGTATGGGGAAAAATCAGCCCATACTCTCCCAAAAGTAACCAAAGCAACAAGGATTCTTGCTGCCACCTTACATCATCATGATGCAAGTCATGGAGCAACAACATATTGATTGACATGTGGAATGTCATATCAGCCCAATACAAACAAGTTCCCTGCTGCCACATCATGTGAGAGTTATGCCATGTCCCAAACAAAACTACATACATGGACATAAGATATAGATTATATCCCAAACAAAAGTACATACATGGACATAAGATATATCATGTGATGGCCAAACTCTCTCAACAATAACCAGCACATCCATGCCTCCTGCTGCTGCATAACATTAGTGATATACATGGCATGGACCATACAAATGTGAGATGTTGGGTAGAAACCATATTCACCCAAAAGAAACCAGCACAACCATGCTTCTTGTTGCTCGGTATCATAGATCTGCAAGTAGGTGGTTAACCCCTTGCTCATCCTCCTCATCCATCCATCCCACTATGAATGATGAATCATATCATGCTCATACTTGGTATCCACCCAAGGTAGAATACCATTCTCCTCCATCTGATAAGATTTTCACTCCATGAGATGTTGAAGTTGTTATCATTCCGCCAGATCCCTAAGGCTGAAGAAGGAATCCCAACAGAAGTAACCACAGACAAACCTTTTAACTTGGTATCTAGCCCTACCAAGTCGGAGAGGGCTCTCTCCACAAAAATCACAACCAAGAGGGCTAGATGAAAAGGTTTTAGGCTAGCTATGAAATTCAGAAGGGTTTGTTTTAATTTGATTTGGGTTGGGTTTTGTTATCGCTTGCTGCCTACACCTACCTACAGTTAGCAGGAAAAGCCTGTAACCCCACAAGGTGTGGTTGGTGGCAAGGAACTCAGAGAAGGGGTTGTCACCTATTCCCGACTCTCTCCGTTTAAGCTATCTCCTAGATTAGCTATGGGGGGTGGTCCCTAAAGAAAAAACTAAGTTAAAGATGTGAGTTTTCTAGGAGAATATTAGAGTGAGATTGAATTACTTTTGAAGATTCATGAACATTTATGAGCAACTTTGAAATAATGACAAACCATTTAACCAGTGCCTTTACAAATAACATGCTCAAAAGTAAAAGAAATGCTCAAAGAGATGAGAACACAGTAATCTTGAAATTGAAACAAAAGACTGTTAGCACAAGATATAAGAAATGCTCTCAAGATAAATAGATTTATGAATCAAAGCATAAGAAACTCATAAGGAAACATTTAGTGTTCTAATTTTGGAGAATGTAAATGAGATGATAGAAAAACTCAAATGTTAGACCAAGATCACAACATGCAATTAAATTTGCAACACCAAATAAGGGTATTTGCCAATGAAATGAGATATATCAATCATCCATAAGCATAATGATCATTAAAATGACAACATGCAATGAAGTTGCATGTAGAAGAAAATTTCCAAGTACCATAGAATTAAACTTGTCACAAAATTTAAGGAAATAAAATGCTTGCATCCAAAGTGCTTCTTGAGATAATATTTGCATGTGAATCTTTAAACCGTCAAGATAGCAAAAAATTTGAGAACTTTGCAAGTAAATGTGATAAAATAGTGCTTTTGGTTTATTTTATTAATTAGTTCTAAAGCAAAGTTACAATTGAACTCTAATCCTCAGACCTCACCCTCGCCCAAATATTTGGATCTCACAGTGAGGAGTCCATAGAGGTAGAGGGTCCCTAAAACGTCTATTCAACCAACTTATGTTGGAGGTAAATTTTAGAGATGCAAGTCTAGTATGAAAAGTGAAATGCCTAAATGATATGAAAGTGAGTTTGTAAGTGCTATGTAAAAGATGGAGATGATTCAATTAAATATGCTTCATAGTTAGAACAATAACTCAAGTTGCCATAAATTGAAAGTGCTATGCTTTTTTACTTGTAGTATATTGTGAAACTTATCCAAATGAGAAATAGATCACAAAACATAAGTAAGTGATGGCAAATGAGATTGAAAATTAAGAAATTAAAGGACTATGCGATTTATGTTACTTCCCAATTAGAGCATGCATATGTGATGTGAAAGAAAACGGAAATGTCAAAACCACTAAGTCAATCCATCTACAAATTCTCTCCTTTGAAATGGAGAGATAGGGATGCCAATGGGTAAAACCCACGCTCCCACAACAAAAACAGAAATTTTATTAATTTTACAAGAATGAAATGACCATGAGACCTTTTCTAAACCAAGGAAAGTCTTTACAAATATTGAGACCATAGACTTTGACTCGGTGAGAATTTAGAAAAAAAAAAACACAAAAGAATTCAAACTTTACAAAAGGAGAAGAGAAGCTAATCCCCATCAATTCCCACAACCAAAGAAGAGAGAGTTATCCTCCTCATTTGAAATTCGTAGCCCAAAGGTCCTACAACAACTTGTTAGTAATTTCCTGTAGTTGTCCACTCAAGCTGTCACAAGAAAAAAATTCGGAAAGAGGGCTACAAAACCAATCAAATATTAGATAGATAAAATTACAAAATATTGCACAACAATTTACAAAGGGCTAAGCCAAAGAATTCGAGTAAACTTTCCTCTTTGCTTAGTCATCTTCAAGCTCTTAGATAGCAAATGAAAGCAATGAAATATAATGTTTTAAAAGATATTCAAATTTAAAAGTGTTCGGCTTGTATACAAGCTATGTCCCAAAACCCCTGCAAAACCACTTTGTAAGATAAGACTATGAAGGTTCAAAGAACAAATGAGAGCTACTTTGAGAATGTATCAAGAGTGGGTTGGTCTCTCCAAAGTCTTCCCCCAACACTTGATTCTTTGATCTCAACAAGATGTTCTTTCTACAAAACTTCAATAAAAATTAGTTCCATATAGATCTAACAATAAACAATGATAAGAAACTCTAGAGATTTATTTGAAACCAACTAGAGCATTCTATACCTAGAGCATACTCCTAAATCAAATGTCCATGTAAGATAGCTCTACATTAACAAATCTACAAGAGCATATGGAAACAAATTAGATCAAAACATGAGTAAAAGGAATTATGCCAATGATCAACAATTCATCACACTGCAAAAGGAGGAACAACTCATGAATAAAACCCCAAAGTCTTTATTGATATTTCTCAGAGTGTACAAGGCAGCAACGCTTCCGCAAGCACAATAGCTAGTAAACAATGATACAATATGCGAGCCCATGGCTCCATTATATAAGAAGTTGGGAGCAAATCCCAATGAAGAACCATATGCCAAGTGGTGAGAGGGAGGAGATCTCAAGGAAAATTCGAATTTGGTAAGTGGAGCTCCAATGCCAAGTGTAAAAATCGAATTCTGGCAAGTGGACATCATTTTCTTCTTCCCTTATGTGCCAAATTCGAATTTTATGATGGAATGACATGTGTATATGGTTGGTAACCCATGTGGGGATAATTTATCACAAAAATCTCCACCAAATATTCTCCCAAATCCTCTCAAATATGCACTAACTTCACTAATTCGAATTTCCAAGTAAGCAGCGATTATTTAATGCCGGAAATTCAATTTTATTTGAGCACATGTCTTTTCTTTGATTTTAGGAGTCCACATCACCTTGGGACTTCACTTTAACTCCTCCATAATTTTCCACCTCATTTAGCATGTGTGGATATTTATTCTTCTCCATTTATTCAATTTCTAGCTTAATTAATTGCCAAATTTCTCACTAAACTTTGGAAAAGTGGGTTTTGAGGGTTCAAAACACATTTTTAACCCCTCAAAGTGTGTCATAGTAGAAAGTTGAGTGTGAGAGGTGTAATTTTGATTACTCATACCCCATACAACTTCTTTAGGCAACACTTATTACAATTCAATTACAATTTTTATTGCAATTTTCGACTTGCGGGAAATCTAAAAAATTAAAAAATCACTACCTAGACCTAACCAAATTCCACGAAATTTTTTGTGTGATCTAGTATAGTAATATACATTGACTCTAGACACTAAGAATCAACCAAGGACTCGCCATCAAGTCGTACTCCGGTGTTGGGGTAAAATTGGAGAAAAAAACTCAATTAATTATTAACTCCTGATAGGGAGATGATAATTAACCAAGTAAAAAAAACCTCCCAGGGTAATATTCACTAGTTGGCAAGGTCCTAGGCTACCTAGGCCTGTTACTAACTCAATACTGACTCAAAACTCATCATTACTAGCATCATTTATTACAATTCCCCGTAGGACATGGAATTTGAGTACAAGAGAAAATGATAAGAAGTAGAAGTAGAGTTTAAAAACTCTGTTGAACTGATGATATCTAATGATATCCAATGGTACAAATGTCTTCTAATTCATCCTTGGGCATGGAGTCTTCTCATTATCATTAGGTGCCACTCCAGTGGTCAACAGGTTTGGTGGATGAGGATAAGGTCAAGGGGACTAGGTTAGGGCAAATGGGATGGAATTGCAGTCCATTTGATGGGGCAAGGTAGGTAGAAGGCTTAGCACTTAAAGGTGATTTGGTGAGATGGTTTAAGACTGATGAGGAGCTAGGAAGAGCATAGGAGATGTATTCTTCCTAAACTGAAGAAAATGGACAAATTATGACAAATTTCCCAAAACGGAGCATGAAAAACATGTATTTTGCCTATCAACTTGAAATTTATCATATAATAGACATGAAATGTTTATGAGCTTACAAAACATTCATACAAATGATCATAGAGAAAAAACAATGCCAAACATTCATACCACATGAATCCCAAGGAAATAGCTGCAATTCTTCATTTATTTCCAAGCCAAACTAGTTCTTGATCAATACACTAGCATCCAAACTGATTCCAACCCTTACTAAGAGTGAAGAAAAGGAAGATATAGACATCAAAACTACATTCTCTCATCCTCAGGGGTCGAATTCCTGAGTTGAGGATGAGATCCATAAAATTCTAAACTGAAAGCTGTAGTGTAGGGAACTCTAAGTGACTCCTCCCTAATTACAATGAAACTGATTCATTTGACTTTGATGATTACATTTACCTCATGAATCTACCCCTAGGTAACTTATCCATATCATATTTACATTTACCATGCTCAATTACATAAGTGAAATCATGATTTTCAAAATAAAAGTCCAATTTTCAAAAATATCAGCAAACTGTCAAACGCGCCCTCTCTTTGCCAGACGTGCCCTTCCTTTGGTAAACGCGCCCTCCATATTGTAGGTTGTTTTTGACTAGGTTGTAGGTGTCCAAATTGGATCCAAGATGGCTTGTTGGAAAGCCCTTCAAGTCTAGTTTTTGGATATGCCTTCAGTTTTCAAAATGAAGCTCATTTGCCCTGTCAAAACTCAATCCTCCCAAAACTACTCAGCGTGCAGTGCCAGGGCCAAAAATGAGGCAGAAACATGATTTTTTGCTAGTTTTTTGCCTTTTTCACCTGCTAGTTTTGCAAACCAAGGCTTGCAAAGTGGTTTTCTGAGATGTATTTACCATTTTGAATCCAATGGTGGTGGCCTTTTGGTCAAATGATGGCTCAAAAAAGAGTGCAGCACCGCGTTTGACACTTCTCTCTGTGACTTGACTGTCCAAAAACACAAATAAAAGACAGAATTTGCAAAAATGACCCAAAACTCTTCAAAATTGTTGAAATGATTGCTGATGATATGGCTAGGCTTGGAGTGAAGCCTCTGCAAGTATATCCAATTTCCTTTTCTCTTCTTGCATGGTCAAAGCCTCAATTTTTGCATTGGCTCTTTTGAGCTTGGCCATTGCAATTTTGTCCTTTTGGGCATAACATTTGACCTTCCTCCTTAATATGTCATTATCTTTGTTTGTTTTCTCCAAAAGCTTCTCCAAGTGTTGGTTTTCTCTATTAAGCCATGGCTCCCTATTTTCATTGATTACCATTGCAAGTTGTTCATTCAAGGTCAACTGATCAGCAAGCTCAGCCTCTTTTTGCCTTTCTAGAGCTAGAGCTCTTTTCAGCCCTCTAGTTCTAGATCTTCCTCTTTGTGCTCGTTCTTCTTGTTCTTCAAGCAAACCATGTTTTTCAAGTGTCTCTTCTAACATAACCTTGGCTTTCTCTGCCTCCCTTTGAGCTGTGATGTATTTCACCTCATCAATGACATGCTTTGTCTTCAACTACTGGTTCTCCTGCTCAAGGAAGTTTATGGCAAATTTGGACCTATCAAGATTAGTTTGGAGCTCTCTAATCTTGGAATCCTTCCCCTTGATGACTAAACTGATGTCCTCATCATCATCATGCTCATCTAGGTCAACAAGGTCAAATTCCTATTCTGTCTCATGGAGGTCATCCTCATCATGAATGGTTGCCTCATGTTCATCCTCCTCTACCATCTTTTCTTTCTCCTTTTGTACATGTTTTGTTGGTGAAGAAGGTAGGGCCCCTTCCACAATCTGTGGAGCAAACACCTGCCTATGACCCCTCTGGTATGTTTTTTCCAATGGCTCTATCTTAGCCACATTAGCCTGCTTAGGCTCATTGATCTCAGCTCTGCTAGGTGACCCAGCCTCAATGTGGGATGGAGATGATGGTGGTGAAGTAGATGAAGGAGATTGCTCTGAAGATGATGAATTTACTGTGGGCTGAGATGGAGGAATGGAAGTGGAAGGATGAGATGATGAAGGTACATTTTGGGCATGTTGAATAGATGGAGCAGTGAATATGTCATCAGCTATGAATGAACTCCATGGAACGTTTAATTGCTTGAGGTGATGGAGGACTATGATTTTGATGAGGGAGTGGTGAAAAACACTGTTCATTTGGTGTTCATACTCTCTCTTCTAGACAATAAATGCCATCTTATCAATGCTCCGGAAGAGGTAGTAGGGTATGTTCAACATCTTTACCCTAGTGAAGTGCATAAGTAACCAAATGTGATAGGCATACAATCTAGAAAATCTACCTTCACATGGTATTTGATGATGATCTTCATCATGGGAGCATATCTCTCCATGAGTTAAGAGAAAGGAAAAATCCTCTTTTTGTCATTCTTGTACCTAGGTTTGATGAAAGGCTCATAGTTATGCTCCTCCAAACCTTTCTATTTGAACCATTTCTCCCCAAAATTTGGGATCCCAGTGGCAGCTAAGATGATGGCAGTTGACACAGTGAAAGTGATACCAGCAACAGTAACTTGGTTGTCATGGAGGTTAGAGATGAAAAGTCTGGTCAACATGACATGGTGTTGGACCTTCTGAATTTTCTCACAGAACTCAAAACATCCAACATGTTTGAAACATGTCACAGCCATAGGAGATGCCAATAGTTCCTTGGTATTTGTTAGTTCTGATATGAGTATTCTTCCCCCTTTGTGTGGCATCCTCCCCTCTGTTTCTTCTCCCTCGCTGTATGGTATGTTTTCTTCTTCTGCCATGATGTCTTAGTGTAAAAACCCTAGGGAGGTGTGATGATGGTGAAATGTGATTTTTTTAGGAATAGGGAATGGGATAGGGTAATTGAGGGAGATGGGGGTAGGGATTTATGAATTAAGGGATGTGACAGGGAGTAGGGATGTAGAGGGTTTTAGAATAGGGGATTAATTACAGGTGTAGGGAATTGGGAGCCTAGGCAAATAATGTACCTAGAGTTTATGTTTTTTAAGGAAATGAAGGATTAGGGAAAGGGAATGTCAATGTAGGGATTTGGGAAAGGGTATATTGCAATGTAGGAAGGGTATGAAGGTTTAGGGAGTGAAATTGAAGTTTAATTAGGTATTTGAGGAATACTAGGGTTTTGAATTTGAAGAAAGACACCAAACTGCTCCTAACAAACTTCACACATTCAAAATGTTTTGATGAAGAAGAGGAATGATGCAATTGTAACTTGCTTGTTTGGAGGTGTGAAGAATCATTGTTGAAATTTGGAGGGTGATTTTGTGAATTTTGGAGGTGTTGTAGGCAATTGAAGAAGATGAGAAAACACACAACACCTTTGAAAGGTGTGCCCTCTCTTTGATAGGTGTTTGGTCAATTTAGTGTGTCCTAAATTGCTGCATTTAATTTGTCAATCCGGGATTCGTAAGCTGATGAAGTGTGGCGCACTATATGTGCAAGATAACCTATTTCTTAAATTTTTGTCGTTTTTGGTTTTCTAAGATGAAATGGAAATTCTAAAATGAAAACAAGTATGGTTATGTTTGTTCAAGGAAATGATATCCTCTATAATGATTTACCAACTTGAAACTTAAAAAAAGGAATTTGAAACTTACAATGACAAAACTTGAAAGGAAATGAAAATGTGCTGCTGTAATGAAAAAGGTGCTGCTAGTCTAATAAATCAAAACAGTGAACTAGTGAGCATGAAAACCAAACTATTCTTGTTGCTGTCTAAACACAAAAGAAACTATGCTGAAAGAAATCCAAAATTGCAACAAAGTAAATCTAAATCAGATTACATCAACTTGTCTTCTGATCCCTCATCATTAGTCCAACTATGATTTTCGGAAGTAACCATAAAAAATTTGAGTAACTGATATCTAATTTGCAGAAAGTAAACTAATATCAAACCATACATTCATAATTCAATCCCTCACCATCAGTCCAGCTGTGGCTTTCGGAGGTAACTGAAGATGTCATGCACAATTTAATATTTCTAACTTGCAAAAAGGAAACTAATACCAAACTACACATTTCATAATACAATCCCTCACCATCAGTCCAGCTGTGGCTTTCGGAGGCAACTGAAGATGTTATGAGCAGTTTAATATATCTAAATTTGCAGAAAGGAAAATAATACCAAACTACACATTTCATAATACAATCCCTCACCATCAGTCCAGCTGTGGCTTTCGGAGGCAACTGAAGATGTTATGAGAAGTTTAATATATCTAAATTTAACTACTGAAGCAAATGAGCAAAACTGAATTAAACAAAGCAGTACTGAAATTAAACAGAAACTAAGAAAAGCAAATTAGCAGCAGAACAATGTTAATTCCATGTCATTAGTAAAAAAGTTATGCAAATGCCCGGGCTGCCTATCTATAACCTGAAACAAGAACACTGATCAGTGATTAATAACATAAAACATGAAAGACAGAAGTGAAATGGAAAGCATGAAAGTTTATAAACAGAAATGAAGCATATATACCATGAAAGATGCAATGTATAAACATGTGAATGGATTATGGCACAATGAGCTTTAAAGAAATAAAATAAGAACTATACAATAATGCACATAACCTTGGCAAGTGCAGGGGCCCTCTACACCAGCCTTGGCAACAATCTTCAAGTACGAATTACGTTGGAAAACAGAGTCTTCTTATATTAAAATGCAGTCATAACAGTAAGGTAGTATTACGGCACAAAGGCAGCGTAATTACATTACAGAGCAGACTAATAAAAACTAACAGAGACTAACCCCGACTAATCTCATATGCGTATGCAAACGCGTTATTTATAACAAAAGAAACATAACTAATTCCTAAAGTTTATGCTGGTGGAGAACACGTAGACCATTACGTCCACGGATCTAGGATCATGGCCGTATTGAAAAGTAAATCTATGAGGAGTGGATGTTTGAATTCGGCTAAGGAGCCATGTACAGATGTTGATTTATCCTCCGCAATTCAGAAACGGCCATATGAACCTTCACGTGACACGAAACAGAGTCCTGTCACCGTGAAACTCTACGGTTGACTTCCATTTGGATGCTTTTGACCGCAGCTTCTTTAGATGAGTTTGCTCGAGCCAATAGGACACGAACCATGTCCACATCATTTCTGACTTGCCCATGTGGCTCGTTTTTCCTGTAGACACCTGTAACATAGAGTTTCAGAAAATGGCTGCGGAAAGTTGCAGCAGCTGCGGAAAGTGGCAAGATTCCGCAGCTAGATGAACAAAATCTAAATCAAACAGCAGACACAAAAATATAGTTAAAAACCATGTTAGATGCTCTTTTTCAATTAATATACAATGATATTGACAACTTGGGAGGTTCAGGTGAGTGAAAAAGGTATAGAAAAGTGTATGGAAAAGATGCAGATTTGAGACTCAACATACCCCCACTGTGAAGGTGTTTCATGTCCTCATGCAACCAAAATTTTGATATTCTTTCCTTAGTTCATATGCCTTGACACTTCAGCCAACACATCTAATCCTCTCCTCCTCTTCCTTGGTGCTGCCAACATTATGGGTTTCTTCATTAAGCACCTAAATTTGATATTAACCAGTGCTCTGCTTAACTTCTGGCATTTCCTTTTCAATTTCTTGTTCTTCTTCTTCCATATTCCCAGATGTAGCATGGTATTATCATGAATGATTTTGTCCAGTTTGCCTTGTTCCTTCAATGTCTCATTTTCATTTTTGATGTGTCTATTTAAAAGCTCTAGCTCAAAGACTTCCTGTTTTAGTGATTGGACTAAATCATCTTGTACTGTGTGAGGCTGAATGGACGAAGTACTGGGGCCCGTAGCTGCTCTTTCCAAAGATTCTATATAATCATATACTTCCTACTGCTTGGGGTCTATATCAGGTGTCATTTTTATTGGGCTGTCCCCAAAATGCCGTGAAGGAGAGTTATCTTCAAAATCTGGCTGAGAAGGGCTCACATCAACATCTTGCTGAGAATGGGATGGACTATGGTCAATGTCTGACTGAGAATGAAATGAACCAGGTTCACTAACTGACTGAGATGGACTATGGTCAGCTGGGGACTGTTCAGATGTCTCCTCTCCCAAATCAATGAAATGAGGACCCTTCATTTGCGTTTTCCTCAATTTCCCCTTAAGTCTGCTACTTCTTCTCACACACTGTGGTACACTATCCTTTTGTTTTTGTTTTCTTTTCTCTGTCTTCTTGACCAAGGATGACTGTTTTTGAAGATAAACTAATCTTTCAGATAACACTTGATGATCTTCTTCTTCAGAAGAAGGAGTTTGATGTATAGCCTCAATAGTTTTTCTCTCTTTTGGTGTTATTGGCTTCTTACCCTTGATTTCTTTCTTCTTCCTCTTTGACAGTCTCTCTTCTCTATCAGTTTTTTTCAATTGTAGTAGTAGGAGTATTTTGAATTTCATGAATTGTTCTTTTTCTCCTACTTCTTCTTGCTGTGCTACCTTCAGGAATTTCTTGAGTAGGAGTAATTTGAGTTTCATCATTTATTCTTTTTCTTCTACTCCTTCTTGTTGTACTACCTTTAGGAATTTCTTGAGGTTCCTCAAAGAAATTTCTAACCAAAAATTGTTCCCATGTGTCTTTCTTCTCCTTTAACTCTTTTTCAATCAAAATTTTTACAAGACCGTGGTGATGTAGATGTGGTTCTACATCTCCTAAATGCTTATGAACAGTCACAGACATTTTCTTCAAGCTATTTAATAGAAAATATGGGAGATTGAGAGCTTGATTATCTAGAAAATTCATCAGCAACCTGGTATGGTACATATACGTGGACCCAAAACGACCTTCACATGTAATGAATTTCTGAACAACTAGCAGCAAAGTAGCCCATTCCTCTTTCAATGCATGAACAGGAATTCCTCTTTTAAAAACAGTTATGTCCATACCTTGGTTTCGTAAGATTGTTCTCCAGGCTTCATCACTGATGCTTTTATTCTTAAACCAACGCTCACCCTATTGAAGAAGTTCCGTGGCTATTGCTATAGATGCTTCATTGACCGCAAACTTAAGGTCTCCAATCTCTACTTCCAAACCATTGAACGAACTTGCGAATGCCTTTGTCACTTCTTTATGATAACCTCTGAATTTCTGGATAAACCGCAGCCAATTTGCTTTCTTCAATATATCCCTTACTTGCGGATATCCCTCCATAAACTTAGGTCCTTCCGGTTCTGCTCTTAGCAATTTACCCATTTTTCTTTCTGCTCTTCACAAATTTGCCTGCGTGAGGGTTCAATGGAAATAGAACGGCTGAATGCACGGAGATGAGCACAATGACTGTGGGTATACAGACTTATAGCGTAATAGAGAACAAAATGGAGTGAACAGAACAGAGAGGGGTTTTCGTGAGCACGACAGAGATACTGCTGTGAGATTAACAGAGTATAACACATCCAGCAATGTTTTGAAATTTGGTGGCTGCGAAATAAATGTGACAACGGCTATAGATTTATGCGGCTGTAAGAGTCCATGGTCAAATCAATTACGTCTCATTGTCACCGGTGGAATATTGGAACATGAGTGAAAATCGGGGGTTTAATGATGGAACCGTTTGAGAATGAATGCGAGAGGATAATATGGAGATCGTGAAAGGTTACGGAATTGTCAATATAATCATTGCACATAATGGATGGAGCTTATGGTTCAGAACTATATAAAAATGTGTTTTTCAATGCTATTTGAAATAAATTTTATTCATACCTTTGGAATCTTTGACTTTTCCCTTGGTCTTCAACTAGTTACTCTTTATTGGTGTCTTGAATGCTCCATGTTTTCATTTTTGATCCTCTCACCTGCATTTTATTTCATGATTATGGAAATAACATCTTGCTGTACATTCTTTTGAAAACATAGTTGTAGCTGCGGAATCTGCTTCTGGCTGCGGAAACTGGAGCCAGCTGCGGAAACAGATGTCAGCTGCGGAAACTGACACAGCTATTATTTGGATGAATGGAGATGAAAAGATGACAAATGACCAGATGGAAATGGTCATGAAAAAGAATTTTATTGATGAAATGGAATAAAATGAAGTGAAATGGAGTGAAATGAAGTGAAATGAAATGGAATGAAGTGGAATGAAATGGAGTGGGTGGTCACAAAACTTGTGAAATGAAAGAGAGATTTTTTTTTTTGGAAAATATAAGGTGTCAGGTGTTCCTGATTTTCACCCAATATTTTCTGTATAAGACTGCCAATCAGTGATTGGTTTTCAGGCTTATACAAAATTTTTTATTTTTTATTTTTTTTTATTTTTTTATTTTTTAACTTAAAAGAACAAAAGCTAGGCTGGTGGAGAAGAAGAATTCTTCTGTACCAGCCTGATTGCAAAACTTTCTTGAAACATTTTGACAAAATCCTCTTTTGAGAGTGGCTTATGATAAACTTTCAATCTATGACCATTCACAATAAGAGGAGTTTGAAACTCATCAATGGTCTTGATTCTTACAGCTCCATTGCTAAAGATCTTGTCAATCTCATATGGCCCAAGCCAATGAGTCTGAAATTTCCCTTGAAAATCTTTAAACTTGGAGTCAAAAAACAATGCCCAATCTCCTTCTTGAAACTTCTTCTCTTTGATATATTTGTCATGCCATTTAGTTCTTTGATATTGAACTAGATCAGTTCTTAGAATTGCTTCTTGTCTGATCTCATCTAGCTCATTCAGCTGCTCCATTCTATGCTTTTGGGCTTCTGATAAGTCCATCCCCAACTGAACTGCTATCTTGAAGGTCTTGACTTGGAACTCAATGGGGAGCAAGACTTCTTTCCCATAAAAAAGTTCATAGGGAGAATGTCCTGTTGTATTCCTCCATGTAGTTCTGTAGGCCCACAAGGCTTCTGGAAGCCTTTCTGCCCAATCTCTTCTATGTAGATGAACAGTTTTGGTGATGATACTTTCAAGAACTTTGTTTGTGGACTCCACTTGACCATTTTCTTGCGGATGGTAAGGAGTAGATCTTCTGTGCTTGATTTTGTATTCTTCCATCAACTTCTCCACCAAATTGGATGTGAATTGGCTCCCCTGATCTGTCACAATTTCTCTTGGAACACCAAAGCGAGTAGAAATATCCTCATAAAGAAAATGAACAACTGAATTTTCAGTAGCAGATACTAATGCTTTGGCTTCTACCCATTTAGTAACATAATCAGTACAAACCAATATATACTTCTTTTGCTTAGATGGTGGATTAATAGGTCCAATGAAATCTAAAGCCAATTTTTCAAAGGGTTCAATGAGTACCTATGTTTGCAATGGAATTTCATTTGAAATGGTAGGTTTCCCTACTCTTTGGCAGCTGTCACACCTTTTGACATATTTTTTTGCATCTTTGAAGAGGGAAGGCCAATAATATCCTAAAGAGAGGATTTTATAGGCCGTCCTTTTGTCTGCAAAGTGTTCGCCGCATGGTTCATCATGACATGCCTTAAGAATATCAGGCATTTCATCTTCCCTGAAACATCTTCTGATCACAAGATCTGGCCCTGTTTTAAACAATTCGTTAGAAATCCATGAATATTTTGAACTCTCCTGAATAATTTTTCGTTTTTCACTTGGAAATAAATGTGAAGGTAGTTTCTCTGTAACCAAATAGTTAGCAATATCTGCATACCAAGGAGTCTTAATAGTTACTGCAAACAAGTATTCATCAGGAAACTTATCCTCTACAGGAGAATCTTCTTTAGTATTCTGAATTCTAGACAAGAAATCATCTACTGTATTCTGTTTTCCTGGTCTATCCAACACAGTAATATTGAATTCTTGCAAAAGTAAAAGCCATCTTGTCACTCTGCCATTAGTAACAGGTTTTTTCATTAAATATCTAATTGCAGAATGGTCAGTATGAATAAAAGTTTCATATCCTATTATGTAATGTCTAAACTTATTAATTGCATGAACAACATCTAAAAAATCTTTTTCAGTCACAGTATAGTTCAAGTCTGTGGGAGTCAAATTTTTACTGGTATAATAAATGGCATAAGGAACTAAATCTTTTTGACCCAACACAGCTCCTAGAGATGTATCTGAAGCATCCGTAGAAATATGGAAAGGGAGTTTCCAATTTGGTCCTCTTAAGATAGGTGCTTCAGATATTCTTGTTTTCAAAGTTTCAAAAGCTGATTGACAATTAGGATCCCATTTAAATTCACAGTCTTTTGTAAGAAATTTGAAGAGTGGAGATGCTATTTTAGTGAAGTTTTCTATAAATCTTCTATAGTAACCAGTAAATCCTAGAAAACTTCTAACATCTCTTTGACAATATGGAATAGGCAACTTGGAGATGACTTCAACTTTTGATCTATCAACCTTAATCCCATCTCCTGAAATATGATGTCCTAAAACAATCCCTTCAGTAAACATCATAAAGCATTTTTCATGGCTTAACGAAAGGTTTGTTTCTTTACATCTTATAAGAACTTTTTCCAAATTTTCTAATGCCTCTTCAAATAAATTACCATAAACTGTAAAATCATCCATATAAACCTCTACACAATCATGGATTAGATCAGAAAAAATTCCTAGTACTGCTCTTTGGAATGTTGCTGGTGCATTACATAACCCAAAAGGAAGTACTCGGTAGGAAAAAGTTCCCCATGGACAAGTAAATGTGGTCTTATCTTGATCTTCAGGTGCTACCTGAATTTGATTATAGCCACTAAAACCATCCAAAAATGAAAAGTACTTTTTACCTGCTAATGTATCTAATACCTGATCGATAAAAGGCAAAGGAAAGTGATCCTTGAAAGTTGCTTTGTTCAATTCCCTGTAATCAATGCATACCCTCCATTTACCATTCTTTTTAGGTACTATAACCAAAGGAGAAACCCATCGGCTATCTGAAATTGGATAAATGAAGTTTACATTGAGTAGTTTTTGGAGCTCTTCTTTCACTATCTCCTAAGATTTGGATTCATCCTTCTTTGAGGTTGTCTGATTGGTCTACTGTTTTCCTCAATATAGATATGATGGATGCAAGTCTTAGGATCAATACCTTTCATGTCAGTATACTCCCATGCAAATGCAGTAGAATGTTTTTGCAATATTTTGATTAGTTCTTCTTGTTGTGACTTTTCCAAATGTTTGTTGATATTCAATGTTTTCCCTGGAAAAATATCAATAGTAGAACTACCAAACTCTTCCATAGAGTAAAGAGACATTTGTCTTGATGATAAATATTCTATGTCAGATTCCAACTGAAATTGTGTGAGGTCATATTCTAAAGATGTCTCAAAATTTTCTAATGTGTTCAGAATTTGACTATCCTCACTGATTTCAGAAATGGTAAAGACAGGTTGTATAGTGTCCTCATCATCGACCCATTCATTGTCTCCTACTTCTGTGATTGCTTTTGCTAGAGGATACAAATTGAATTTCTTTGTCGAATTACCATTAGAAATGTACATGTCCCCAGATCTACAACTAATAAAAGCATCAGCTGTGGCTAGCCAAGGTCTTCCTAAGATAAGTGGATGCCCTCCTAGATTACTCTTGGGAGTCAAAATCATAAAATCTACTGGATATTCCCAAGAATATAAGGAGACCGAAATATCTTCTAATACACCATCTGGTTTAATAATTGATCGATCTGCAAGTTGCAGTAAAGTAGGTGTAAAAAGAAGGTTAGGAAGTTTTAGCTGTTCCATAGTCTGTCTACTCATAATGTTGATAGCGGCCCCTAAGTCAATCAATGTGTTTGGAATTTCTATCCCATTTATATGTGTCTTGACAATTGGACTTCCTGGATCTACATACTTCTGCATGGTAATTTTTCCCATCATAATATCTGCAATCTTTCCTACCGGGTGGATTCTTCTTGTGTCTTTTAGTTTCCTTCCTGGTCTTTTGAAACTCAACTCCTTTATTGTTTTTGCTAGAATAGGAATCTCTCGAATGGCTTGTAGCAAGGGAATCTTGATACAAACATTCTTCAATTCATCTAGAAAGTCATAGTTAGGCAACAATATTTGTTTTTCCACCCCCTTGTCAATTTGTAGTCTTTTAGGAAAAGGAGGTGTAGATAAAGATGCAGGTTGCTCAACTATAGGAGTTGTGGGTGTTGAATTTTCTTTTTCTTTTTGAATGTTTGAATTTTGAAGAGATTCTTCCTCTGAACCCTTATTGACTTGAAGAGAGTCCTCCTCAGAGGTATCTTGCTCTTGAATATCTATAGAAGGTTTTTCTAAAACTCTACCAGATCTAAGTTGTACATCGTTGAGAGGAACAATCATATAGGTAGGAAATTGTTGTCCTTCTACCATGTAAGTATTCTGAGGATTTTTATTGTTAGGATTTGGCAATGGCTGAGCTGGAAGTTGATTTGTCTTTTGTTGATATGGGAGCATGAGTTGAGGATTTGGATTTTCTTGAGAAGGTTGTTGTTGTGGAAATGGCAATGAAAGTTGTGGATTTGGGTTTGGAAGTTGTGGAGCTTGTTGATTTTGAAAAGATGGAGGATATTGATAAAATTGAGCAAATCTCCCATAAGGATTTTGCATCCCTTGTATCGATGGTTGATATGGATTCTGATGTTGGTGCCAAGGTTATTGCCAAGGATTCCAATTTGGTGGGGTTTGAAAATTCATAGGGTTGTTAAACCCTTGAGTTTGTTGTCCCTGCCAAGGTCTTCTTGCAACAAAACAGAGAGATTCTACTGAATTTGGGTCTTCTTGAAAGACAACTTTGAGTCCAGGAATTGAAGAACAATCCTTGATCTCATGATTCTCTGAGCAAATTATACATGTTTCTACAACTTTTGCATCCAAGGGACATTCCCTTAAAGCATGTTTCTTCCTACATTTCGGACAAAAGATGGCTAGAGCATCTGTTTCTGCTTTCTGCTTGTTTTGGATTTTAAGGGTGTCTAGTTGTTCACTAAGGCTCCCTAAGATATCAATTTTGAATTCATCAAGCATATTACCAATCTCTGCCCTACTTACTGATCCAGTTGCAGATTTGTTAGCCCTAATAAGAGAAGGATCCCTAGGCCCTTTTTCTGTTTTAGATTTTCCTCTTGAGAGATGGACACATAGTTCTGTTATGTCACGAAGTGGAAGTTGAGAAATGTCTCCTTTCCCCATCATGTTTAAAATATCTATCCATTCATCTCTAATGGCTTTTAATATGAGGTCTTTCAAGGTTTCATAATCTAAGTTGCTCATCTTTGCTCTTTTCAAGTTGTATTGAAATCTTTCAAGTAAATCTTTCAAATTTTCATCTTCTTTTTGCATCATTTTGAATACCTCATCCTTGTGATTGGTGGGCATACAATAGTCCAAGTATCTATCCAAAAATTTTTGTTTCATATCATTCCAAGTCCTAATAGATTGAGTAGCTAATCCCATGAACCATTTCAAAGCAGCTCCCTTCAAAGTTGAAGGAAACAGTTTGAGTTTTTGAGAGTCTTCCATATAGTCATAAGTTCGACACACAACTTCAAACTCAAACAGAAATGTTTCAGGATCCTCACTTCGCAATCCATAAAAGTTAGGGAGAACATATGGTGAGATATTTTTCATTGTTGTATGAGTTTCCTCATCAACTATAGGGAATCCAAACAAGTTGTCTCCTTCCCTATTTCCTCCATTATTTCCTTCACCATTGTTGTTTCCATTGTTTCCTCCTCTTCTACCTCTACCTCTACCTCCATCTATTACTTCCTCTGCCATGATAGTTTCTTTAGAGTCCTTAAAGTCCTCTAGTACTTCTATCAAGGGAGGATGAGAGAGAGTCTCTTTGTTTTCTAAATGGGATTTAGTAGATGGTATAGGAGAATCCTCTAATTCAGCTGCTCCTTGAGTTCCAAAAATATTAAGGCTAGGGGTAGATGGTGATGAATCTAGTCTATGCCTTGAAGAAGATGGAGTTGTGAAAATCGAACTCTTGGCTTTAGCTATAAACCTTCCCCTAGAATCTCTTGCTCTATGCATGTCATTTTTTTTATTTTTTTAAAATTTGGGCTAATAATTCTCTTTCTGATCTTCCAGGTCACACTAGGTGCAAGAAGAGAGCATACTTAAGAAATTACTGAACCAATAACTCTCTTTTCTGATCCTCCAGATCACACTAGGTGCAAGAGGAGAGCATACTTCAAGAAGTTGTTGGGAAAAATACTAAGAGGGGGGGTGAATCAGTATTTACTGCATATTCAAAACTTTTACTTTTTCTTGCTTCTAAAACCCATACGCTACTTTCCTGAAACAGACTTGCGTATATGCGCGGATACCCTTTACGAAACTCGCGTATACACAGATATCTATTTATGTCATTAATTCTTCACTTAAATCATTCCTTCATTTATTCATCAGATATTCAATAAGCAGTAAACATGTGCAGTAAGAACAGAATAAATCATCACACAAAGCATCACACATGAACACCGGGATTTTTAGGTGGAAACCCAAGTCGGGAGAAAACCACCGCTGCAGTTGCTCAGCCTTCAATATTTTATTATAGAGAAAACATCTTACAACATATGTGCTGGTGCAGACTCCTACCAGCACGCAGGCACCCACCTGCGCTCGTTTACCAGCCTCTCCTGAAAGGGAGCTCCAACCCCCTGACTCGTTTACCGGCCTCTCCTGGAAGGGAGCTACGACCCCCCGATCTCGTTTACCAGCCTCACCTGGAAGGGAGCTACGACCCCCTGACTGAAGGCTACAACCCTCAGCACCTCTATGGACCACATTTCATCAATTTTCACACTGGATCCAAAGCTTCCTTTAGGACACCACTTGCAGGCCACGTTTCATCAAATTTTCAGACTGGACCCACTCCATACTTTTAAGCACAGTCAACCATGAAACAGATACATATAACTCACTGACAGATATCAGTAAACCAGCAGAACAGATCAGACATTTCTTACCACAGACTTCAGCAAACCCTAGTTTGCATACGCGCTTTCCTTTTACTGATGTCGCGTATATACGCGCTTTCGTTCACATAAACCAGCGTATACCTCTGTACATATTATAGAGCTCATTTCATTGCGCATACGCACTTTCTCTTCAACGAAGCCGCGTATATACGCGCTTCCTCTGCGGCGAACTAGCGTATGGATCTTCAATTATTATAGAGCATCATACTTCTTCAGATCAGATATTCAGTTCAGATTTACCCTTTTTCTTCAGACAAATGTTCGCCTCATCTCAGATCTAAGCCTTCCATAAACAGATCTAGCAGATACAAATACATTCCAGATCTAGATATTTCGCTTCATCATTTCTTAATAGGTGCATCATAGATTCAGATCCATTATCAAACATTTACCCTTTCCATACAGATATACTTCATAGAGAAGTATTCATTCAAGCTCAGACATCTTGCTCCCACACTCATGATTTGCACAATGAATTTCTTCTCCTTATATAGGTTTATCCTTTTTCAATACCACGGGCCCCTTTTTCAATACCATGAGCCAAAACAATACCATGGTGGTTACCCCTGGTTTCCCACTTTATGAGCGCTTTTGCCCATACGCGACTTGGAACGTTGTTTTCCGCGTGCATACGCGACTTCCCCTAGACAGATCCGCGTATGCCTTGAGACATACTCTTTTCACCATAGATTTAGCACAAGCTAAAATCCTTTCTTCATTGTCTTCTGTACTCACTGTAGATACATCAGATTTAGTTCATCAAAACATATTCTATCAAGCACAACTTCATCAAGTAAGTTGTCATCATCTTCATCAATTGGGTTGCCTTTCAAGGACAATACTCAACATCATATTGCTAACAAACATCATATCACATCAGATTTACATCATTTACCAAGTCCAGCAAGTTAAGAATAACTTCATTAGGTGTATTGCCATCAAGGAAAACACATGCCAATAATCTCATGTCTTCTTCTTCATTCAGTGGGTTGCCATCAAGGACAACACTCTGCATCATATTGCCAATAGAAGTTATCAAGTTTTCCCTTCTTTTATGATTTTTTTTTTTTTTTTTTAAGAAATTGGCTACCTAGTTACACTCCCCCGGCAATGGCGCCAAAATGTTTGGTCAATTTAGTGTGTCCTAAATTGCTGCATTTAATTTTTCAATCCGGGATTCGTAAGCTGATGAAGTGTGGCGCACTATATGTGCGAGATAACCTATTTCTTAACTTTTTGTCGTTTTTGGTTTTCTAAGATGAAATGGAAATTCTAAAATGAAAACAAGTATGGTTATGTTTGTTCAAGGAAATGATATCCTCTATAATGATTTACCAACTTGAAACTTAAAAAGGAATTTGAAATTTAAAATGACAAAACTTGAAGGAAATGAAAATGCGCTGCTGAAATGAAAAGGTGCTGCTAGTCTAATAAATCAAAACAATGAACTATTGAGCATGAAAACCAAACTATTCTTGCTGCTGTCTAAACACAAAAGAAACTATGCTTAAAGAAATCCAAAATTGCAACAAAGTAAATCTAAATCAAATTACATCAACTTGTCTTCTGATCCCTCATCATTAGTCCAGCTATGATTTTCGAAAGTAACCATAAACAACTTGAGTAACTGATATCTAATTTGCAGAAAGTAAACTAATATCAAACCATACATTCATAATTCAATCCCTCACCATCAGTCCAGCTGTGGCTTTCGGAGGTAACTGAAGATGTCATGCACAATTTAATATTTCTAACTTGCAGAAAGGAAACTAATACCAAACTACACATTTCATAATATAATCCCTCACCATCAGTCCAGCTGTGGCTTTCGGAGGCAACTGAAGATGTTATGAGCAGTTTAATATATCTAAATTTTGCAGAAAGGAAACTAATACCAAACTACACATTTCATAATACAATCCCTCACCATCAGTCTAGCTGTGGCTTTCGGAGGCAACTGAAGATGTTATGAGCAGTTTAATATATCTAAAATTAACTACTAAAGCAAATGAGCAAAACTGAATTAAACAAAGCAGTACTGAAATTAAACAGAAACTAAGAAAAGAAAATTAGTAGCAGAACAATGTTAATTCCATGTCATTAGTCAAAAAGTTATGCAAATTCCCGGGCTGCCTATCTATAACCTGAAACAAGAACACTGATCAGTAATCAATAACATAAAACATGAAAGACATAAGTGAAATGGAAAACATGAAAGTTTATAAACAGAAATGAAGCATATATACCATGAAAGATGCAATGTATAAACATGTGAATGGATTATGGCACAATGAGCTTTAAAGAAATAAAATAAGAACTATACAATAATGCACAGAACCTTGGCAAGTGCAGGGGCCCTCTACACCAGCCTTGGCAACAATCTTCAAGTACGAATTACATTGGAAAACAGAGTCTTCTTATATTAAAATGCAGTCATAACAGTAAGGTAGTATTACGACACAAAGGCAGCGTAATTACATTACAGAGCAGACTAATAAAAACTAATAGAGACTAACTTCGACTAATCTCATATGCGTAAGAAAACACGTTATTTATAACAAAAGAAACATAACTAATTCCTAAAGTTTATGCTGGTGGAGAACACGTAGACCATTACGTCCACGGATCTAGGACCATGGCCGTATTGAAAATTAAATCTATGAGGAGTGGATGTTTGAATTCGGCTAAGGAGCCATGTACAGATGTTGATTTATCCTCCGCAATTCAAAAACGGCCATATGAACCTTCACGTGACACGAAACAGAGTCCTGTCACCGTGAGACTCTATGGTTGACTTCCATTTGGACGATTTTGACCGCAGCTTCTTTAGATGAGTTTGCTCGAGCCAATAGGACACGAACCATGTCCACATCATTTCTGACTTGCCCATGTGGCTCGTTTTTCCTGTAGACACCTGTAACATAGAGTTTCAAAAAATGGCTGCGGAAAGTTGCAGCAGCTGCGGAAAGTGGCAAGATTCCGCAGCTAGATGAACAAAATATAAATCAAACAGCAGACACAAAAATATAGTTAAAAACCATGTTAGATGCTCTTTTGCAATTAATATACAATGATATTGACAACTTGGGAGGTTCAGGTGAGTGAAAAAGGTATAGAAAAGTGTATGGAAAAGATGCAGATTTGAGACTCAACAATAGGTGCGCAACACCATGAGGAAACACATAGTGCCAGAAGGAAACATGCAACACCAGAATGAAACATGCAGTGCCAGAAGGAAACGTGCATCACCTTCCTCTATTTTGTTGATTTGGCCTAAAAAATTTGAAAACCCTGCTTTTCAGAGTTTTCTCGATGGCGGTAGGAGACAAATGAGGTTTCTTTTGATGTCATGAGGGCTTTTATACTTGTGTTAAATTTATATTTTCATACAAAACCCACTTTCTAATGTTTTGTTTCACCTTTGAAAATTTTGAAAAATACCCTTTTACACTTTGACCTTTTCTTTGTAGGTTGATGATGCTGGAGTTTGTCATTCATTGATTTCTTTTGCTTGTTTTTCAGTTTGGCATGTAGAGTTTGAATTGGCAGCTTGGGAACAATACTTATTACGTATAGTGGACATAAAATTATAATAAAAATAGAAATAAATTACATCTTTGTTTTTGAATAAAAAATACATTGCAGAATAAAATAATAACTTGAAAGCAGATTTAAAACTTTGGAAATATTGCTTAGAGATCATCTTTACATGTTGGCATGTCATTTTTAGATGATAAAGGAATTTTATTCTATCACTCACATTATTTTTTCCGACCTTATGCAAATGAAATGGTGTTTTATTGAACCTTGAAAAATGAAACCTAGTGACCTAATGTGACCTTGAATGACCAAAATCCATGGTGACTTTGACATACATAATGACATGATGAAATCAACTTTCAAGACTGAAATATGCTCATCAATACATGAAGGTGGGCCAACAAGTATAAGTTTGAGGAGTGATATTTTATGATTAGGGATAACATCAATGTGTGAATTTTTCACATGACCTAATGGAATTATTAATAATTTCTGAGTGGGACTCCTAAAATGATAAAAAGAGTATTTTTGATCATTGATGGTAGTGTAAAAATACTGACACTAACATTGGTCTTATTGGGGATGATAGCTCTGAAAGAGGTGTCAAGGACCACACAACTCTGGATTTTGCAGATCAGTGCCTCTTCCATTGGGCCAATACGGTCAAAAAATTAAACTGAAAAACTTGACTGAAAACTATTCAGTTAAATAGAGTAACTCAATGCAAACTAAAATGACTGAAACTTGACTCAATACCGACTTACTTGACTGAAAACTGAACTTGAAAATGGCAGAAAATCAGTGAAGCTCCATGGCCTTCACTTCGGGCTTCGAACTCCATTTCTTTTCTACTTCACACTTACAGAAAATGTAACTGATATTTACAATGAAGTGGACAACTGATCGATATTTTTTTTCCAGAAAAGATAGTGTTTCAAGAGCCTACCATTAATTGGTCCTCCTAAATAGTCCTATCCCTTCATCTCTTCAAGAAAATAAGCATTTTTTCCCCAACAAGCTGAAATCTGATATGGCCCTTTCCATAAATTCTCAAATTTACCATGTTTACCCTTCTTTTCAATCTTGGCATCGCAACAGAGTACCACATATCCTATCTGTAAGTTGTCGTCCTTAGTTTTCCGATCATAGATCTTCTTTATCCTGTCATGAATTCTTGAAGTATTCTAAAATACTTCATCCCTTGTCTGTTGGAGGTGTATCATTTGATTAATAAATATTTGTATCTCATTTACCTCAGTCTCTGATTCTTTCATAAATTTCATTACCGGGACTCCTAATGATGAAGGAAAAATTGTATCGACACCATAAACAAATTTAAAAGGAGACATACCAATCAATTTTTTATTACACACGCCCACAATGCATTAATAAACTGCTTATGCCAATTATTTTTATTCACCTCTAACATATTCTTAATGATATTGATCAATGAATTGTTACAGGACTCCGCCAATCCATTATCTTGCGGGTTGTAGGATGTATAATGTCCCAAATTAATATTGTATTTGTCACAAAACTCAGTCATCTTCTTGGAATTGAATGCTACCATGTTATATGTGATAATCTTAGTGGGACAACCAAAATAGGACAGAATATTAGTTTCTAAAAATTGAATGATAACAAAATATGTAGCTTTCATGGTCGAGATTGCTTCAATCCACTTTGTAAAGTGGTCTATGGCTGTCAATATCCAATTATGATGAGTGGATGATGCTAGGTGAATCTCACCTATTAAATATGGGCCCCACTGCTAAAATGGTGCATGGATTGAAATAGGTTGAAGAGGCAATGGGAGAAGCTTTCTCTTACCATGAAAAACTTGGCATTCATGGCATCTCATTACAACTTTGTATACACCTGCAAAAAGTGTCAGCCAATAATATCCTTCTCTCAATATTTTATTGGTTGCGGTCTTCCAATATAGGTGGCCCCCACAATGTCCTTTATGGAAGTCATTCATCACTTCCTTAGATTCTTCTTCGACTAAACAATTCAGCGACACACCTCTGATATCTTTCCAGTAAAATGAATTATCTAGTATGCAATACTTTGAAGTTTTGAGTTTCAAAGATCTGCCTTGAATCTTAGTCATGCCTACAGGAGGGTTTAGGTGTTGCAAAACATAAACAATATCAGAATATCATGGAGATGAAAAAAATATATCGGATACTTGAATGAGATTCACTTCTTCTTAATTTTCGGACAAAGCTGAAATCAAATTGGTGTCAAGGGCATGAATATTTGACTTAGCCATGAGCTTGGCTATGCCCTAACCTTTGATAAGCTTGGTGGGCTTGATCTCAAGGTCATACTGTTGGAAATGTTGTCATTGATGGCAAAGGAGGTAACAGATGCAGAGACAGGAACAATTGCAAGGAGATAGCAAAGAGCATAGGCACAAGAGAAGAAGCAGAGGCAGCAAAAGAAAAAGCAGAGGAAGCAAAGGAAATGAATTGATGTAAAGAGCTATTCAAGGTGCAGAGTAGTGAAGAAGTTTTGCATTACATGAGATTCTGTAATTGGGGGTCTAAATGGGTCTATGATGCTGTAGTGTGCAATTTTGAGGTATGGTGTGTAAATAAACTCTGTGGTGAGGTTTTTTTGTCGAATAAATAAACTCTGTGGTGAGGGTTATGTGTGGATAGACCGTTGAACCCGCAGTGGAACACAAATTGAATATGTGGAATGTATGAGCCGTGATTCTGTGTGGGATTGGAATAAATTGATGCCTACTGAAAGTCATTAGTTATGCGTAGCCATACCTGTAGTTACCAGCAAGATAAATTATGGTGGAAGATTGTGATGAAAGGTGTCGATTCTGTGTAATGGCTCAATCTCTGAACTCTGGTAGCCAATGATGTCGTGGTATTGATTATCCCACGAGTTTCGGGGTTAACAGTTTGATAGAACCTCTGTACATTAAATAGGCAGCGGAACCCGGACCACTGGAGCGGAATCGAATACGACAATACACTGAAATATGAGCGATTTGTTTTAATAAAGGCGGAAGGAACCATAGTCATATATATAACTGAAATACGATGAAAAGTTATATATATAATTGAAATCATAAAGGACCGGAACCTGGAGAATGGAACCTTGACCGAGGAACAGTGAAAGTGGATTGCCAAAAACCACCCTGCCATTCCGCACCGCCTTTCAACGTTAAGTGGTATTCCTGGAGTGTGGAGCGATTCCATACAGGAATCGACGATTGTCCCAAGCGGTTTTGATTAAAATGAAATTCCGCGCATTAACGATCGACGGAAGACGCCCAACGAAATGAATAAGATCCGTTGATCTGGGCAAAGGCTATCCAATGGTGGGCGATCATAGAACTTGGCCGAGGTTTAACGGAAGTGACCAGAGGTTAAGTCAGGTTCAACGCATTCGGTGATTGGTCTTGTGGGGTCCAGCGAAACCATATATGATGAGTTGATTTATTAATGTTTCGACATATTATGATCATAATATAAGGTTCGATGGTGTCGATCAAAGTTAATTTTCGGTGGTCGTTCATGTGAACGAATTGCATATATATTTTATATGTTGAAATTTGTATGCGTAGTTGAAAGAAAAGGGTTGTAATGCGAAGTTAGCATAAGAGACTGTTGATTATAATTATGGATTTAATATCGTAATCCTTTGGATGTAGATATTAAAATAAACCAGACTTGTTTAATTATTTTAATTGCCAGCGTGGAATAAGAAAAGTGGGAGATTGCCTGGATTGGGAAAATTATTGGGAAATGAAATTAGGGACGCATTTACACACAGGTTAAGTGAAATATTGAAAATACTGGGAATGTGGGTGAAGCGGGGTTGCCCCTGCACCATATGAATATATATTACATGGGTTGATATATGTACCTGCCGAGGGTCAATTTACATGGTTTGAATAGCCAAGCCTTAGTTAAATTGAATTTCCAGCGTGGAATAAGAAGTGTGAAATTGTCGGATTGAAATTACATAACTACAATAAATGAGGAACTGAATAAAAGATAAAAAAAAAAGGAGAATGTTGTTTTTGGATGGATGAGTAAGGAAAATAGAAAGAGAGGAGTGCCAGTCGAAATATATTTCAACACAGATATATGTATACAACAGACATACAATCACCGTGAACAGGAATTTACACAGGAACAATTTAGATAGGTGTTCAAGCACAAGAATCTGGAAAATATTCAAAAGTACAGTAAACAAGTGAAATGTACAGATGACAGTAAACAAAGAAGATGCATAACAGTTTCTTAACAGCAGTAGAAAAAGACAAAATCCAGTAAAGTCAAAGTTCAGAAGAGGAACTGAGTAATATTGAAATATGTAATTAAAAATAAATGATGTAATTATTTTTATTGTTTGTGATGCAAAGGCAAGTATCCTAAGGAAAAGACAAAATCCCACTGTAGCATGAAATATTGTACATATTATTATGATTTTAAATTGAGTTGGACAAAGAAATGAGGAGGCAGAAGACCAAGAGGTATGACCATTCATTTCGAATTCCTAGGGGAATACAAATAGTCTTGTGAGAATTCCTATATAAGATCAATTTGATAAGCTCAATTGAGAGAGAGAGCAGATATAGAGAATGAAGAATATAGAAGAATAAAGCAGAGAAGATTAAGAGAAGAAGAGCAGATACAGAACAGAGCTGATATCTGGAGTAAATAAGCAAACATTCAGCTTAATAGTTGTCAGTTGTAGCTGAAAAAGGTTGAAGCCTCCTGTAGGTTGGTGCCTACAGAAAATTGAAGGGAGTTGGTTCTTCCCTGCAAGTTGTAGCTTGAAGAATTGAGGTTGGAGCCCCCTGTAGGTTGGTGCCTGCAGAAAAGCAGTGGTGAGAGGGAGTAGGAGCTTGCCTTTGCATCAAAACAATAATAAGATGTGGTTTTCTCCCGTTATGGGTTTCCACTTATATCTGGTGTCTCTGTGCATGATAGTTATGTATTGAATCTGATATGTATCATCTGCTTAATACCTGCAACTCTCATATTAAGTCTACTGCAATATTAGATTAATACTTGCTGCTTGCATTCTAAGATTACTTGCACATTAAATTGGATATGAAATGAAGGTGTAAATAGCTTAATGAAAAGTTTTAAAAAGATCAGGAATGCATTAAACTGATTCACCCCCCCCTCTCAGTTTAATTAAAGGTTCAAAAATTGGTATCAGAGCCAGTCCCTTGTATATCAGTCTAACAACTGAAAGGAGATCCTAGGCTCTCAAGATGGCAAGTCAAGAAGGAAACTCAACCAATAAAGCCCCTTTCTTTACATGTGCAAATTATTCCTTTTGGAAAATAAGAACGAAAGCTTATCTAATGTCTCTAGGATTAGAAGTTTGGGATGCTGTGGAAATTGGATATGTCACAAAGTCAAATGATACAGAGAAAGAAGCTAAACAAAGCTTTGTAGCTAATGCGAAAGCAATGAATGCAATCTTAAATGGACTATGTGAAGCTGAGTTTATCAAAATAATGCACAGTAAGACTGCCAAAGATATGTGGGACACTCTAGAGAATATCCATGAGGGAAATAAAAAGGTTAAGACTGCCAAACTTCAAGTATATAGAGCCCAGTTTGAAAATTTAAAAATGAACGATGATGAAGATGTTGGGAGCTTCTTCTTAAAAGTTGCAGAAATTGTTAACAGTATGAAAGCTCTTGGAGAAACAATACCAGAAGGTATAATTGTACAAAAGATTCTAAGATCTCTTCCATCTAGATTCAATCCCAAGGTGTCTGCAATAGAAGAAACAGCTGATTGGGAGACCTTGACCATGAACCAGCTACTAGGAAATCTTACAGCATATGAGATGAGGCTCCCACAGAAGAAGCCAAGTACAAGGGAGGCAGCATTCAAAACAGAAAAGAATAAAGAAGAAAAGGAAGAAATATGCTCCTGCTCTGATGAAGAAGAGGCTAAATTTGTCAAGAAATTGGATAGAGGCTCAGGTAGATACAAAGGTAAACTTCCTTTTAAATGCTTTAACTGTGGAAGAGTTGGACATTATGCTGCTAAATGTCCTCACAAGAAAGTAAGAAATCAAGCTCAAGAATCAGAGAAAGACACATCAAAGAATTGGCAGAAAGGAAAGAAATTCAGTAGAAAATCCTTCTATGCTCAGCAAGACAGCAGTGCATCTAAAGACTCAGATGAACCCTCAGGAGAAGAGGGAACCTCGGAATTTTTACTGATGGCCATAGAATATCTTGAAGGACTCTTGCTAGAAGAAGAAGAAGAAAGGGAAGTCGATCTTGAGGGGGAGCTAAGAAGTGCTCTGGAGGAGATTGACAGACTCAAACTAAAATGCAGAAAACAAAAAGAGATTCTCCTCAAATGTGTGAAAGAAGAACAAAATTTAGAAGTCCTCATGCAGCTGAAGGTAAATCTTGAAGAAGCCAAGAAGATAGAAGATATGTTACTTCAGCAAATCAAAGATAAAACTCGAGAACAAGAGAAGCTCGAAGAAGAAATTCTGTGTCTGAGAAGGAAATTAGAAAGTGCTCAACAGAAAGTTTCTATATACCCTTCTCAAATGACAAATTCTGGTAAGTTGAATGAAATCTTGGATGCTCAAAGATCTCCTCTAATAAAAACTGGGATAGGCTATGAAGGAGAATTAGGTAAAGGAAAAGAAAAGGAAAAGAAAAATATAATTTTTGTGAAAGCAAAGATGGCTGATGAAGCAGCTCAAATAATTCCTACAAAGGAAGAAACATGTAATGAGAAAGACAGAGACCAGAAGAAACCTCTAATAACAAAGATTGTAACAAATACTAAGACAACAGAGAAAGGATCATATATTCCTGATTATATCAAATTTGAAAGCCATCAAAGGAGATTCTTGCCTCCTATGAAGAATGCCACCTGTTATGTCTGCCACAAGCTGGGACACATTGCTGCATATTGTCATGTAAGGAGGAATGATTCAAACCAGCAAAAGATGCAAGCATGGAAGAGACAACCTTACATCAGGTATGCAAGTAATTTCTATGGTTATTGTTTTTATTGTAAGGATTTTGGCCATAGAATTATTGAATGTAGGAAGTATGGACAAAGACTGATGTTCAATACCTCAAGGAGGTTTATGAGTCAAAGCAATTTTTTTCATGCTCACAATTCTGCAAAAACTATAATCAAATGTTGTATATGCAATCAAGTTGGACATATATCTTCCAAGTGTTCTCTAAAGGGATATAATTCATCACCTCACAAAAGATACCAAACAAAAGGGGGCCTCCAATGGATAAAGAAGGTGAATAAATGTGACTTGGCTTTAACTGCTCAAGATTTGAAGAGTCAATGGTATTTGGACAGTGGCTGCTCTAAACACATGATAGGAGACAAAAACAAGTTTTTAACTCTTGATGAAAAGAAATCAGGCAATGTCACTTTTGGAAATGACAAATCAGGAAAGATCAAGGGAAAAGGATCAGTTAGCATAGACAATGGCAGAGGAAAGGCCCAAGATGTATTATATGTAGATGGGTTGAAAGAAAATTTACTGAGTGTCAGTCAGATGTGTGATAAAGGCTGTGAAGTTCTCTTTAGAGCACAAGATTGTGTAGTCAGATCAAGCACAACAGGTAAGACTCTGCTCAAGGGTGTTCAAACAGAGAGTAATGTTTACATTGTGAAAGAGGGAGATGAAGCATGTCATCTTAGCAAGCTAGAAGAGTCATGGTTATGGCATAAAAGGTTGGGACATCTAAGCTTCGATCACATCATCAGACTAAGTAAGAAGAAATCTGTCAGAGACATGCCAGAAATTAAGAGGCCTTCTAATACCATATGCAAATCTTGTCAATTGGGTAAACAGACCCGCACATCCTTTAAGGCCAAAGAGGAGTTATCAACAAGAAGACCACTCCAGCTTGTGCACAGGGATATGTGTGGACCTGCAAGAACTAAGACACAAAGTGGAGAATCCTACTTCATGCTGATAATAGATGATTTCTCCAGAATGACATGGGTTGCTTTTCTCAAGAACAAATCAGAAGCACTGGAAAAGTTTAAGATATTCAAAGCATTAGCAGAAAATCAAACTGGATGCAAGCTAAAATGTATAAGATCAGATAGAGGAGGATAATTTACAGATTATGACTTTTCTGACCTATGCAATGAACATGGCATAAAACAACAATTCACTATTGCAGGAACACCTCAGCAGAATGGAGTAGCAGAAAGACAAAACAGATCTGTTCAACAAATTGCCAGAGCCATGATGCAAGAGAATAATATTGCTCTAACCTTCTGGGCAGAAGCAGTGCACACAGCAGTACATATCCTTAACAAAGCTCACTTAAGGCCAAGAAGTGACAAGACACCCTACGAACTGTGGCATGGAAAGCCAACCTCAATCAAACACTTTAGGATCTTTGGTAGCAAGTGTTACATAAAGAATAATGATGAAAATCCTGGAAAATTTGATGCAAGAGCAGATGAAGGGATATTTCTAGGATATGCTTCCTAAAGCAAAGGGTACAGGTGCTACAACAAGACCCTTCGGAAGATAGTTGAAAGTATTGATGTGAGATTTGATGAAGAACTTCCAAACAATACTAGAGATATAGACTGCTGCAGTACATCAGACAACAATGAAGAAGAAGATCAAAATGATGATGAAACAAGAAAAACATCAGAAGATGCTGGACTGAACTCAAAAACCCCCTCAAGATACACTCAAAAGAATCATCCAGAAGATCAAATCATAGGAGACAAGAGTGTAGGAGTCCAAACAAGAAGGCAACTAATAGAACAAACTGAAGAGGTATACATAGCCATGCTATCACAAATAGAGCCAAAGAAATTTGAAGAAGCCAACAAGGAAAAATCTTGGGTAAATGCAATGAATGAAGAACTGGACCAAATTTAAAAGAATAATACCTGGGAACTAGTTCCTAGACCCACTGAGAAAAATGTCATAGGCTCAAAATGGGTATTCAAAAATAAGATGAATGAAGAAGGTCAAGTAATCAGGAATAAAGCCAGACTTGTCTGCAAAGGATACTCACAAATTGAAGGACTTGATTATGAAGAAACATTTGCCCCTGTAGCCAGAATGGAAGCTATTAGAATATTCCTGGCATTTGCATGCTACCAAGATTTCAAGGTATATCAAATGGATGTAAAATCTGCCTTTCTTAATGGAGATCTAGAAGAAGAAGTATACATGGAACAACCAGAAGGCTTCTCATTGACAGACAAAGAAGACTATGTATGCTGACTGAAGAAGGCCCTATATGGACTGTAACAGGCTTCTCGTGCTTGGTACTCAAGACTGGATAAATATTTTCAAAAACAGGGTTTTAAAAGAGGCGGAGTAGACATCAATCTATACATAAAAGCCCATGAAAATGAACTCCTAATTGTTGTTGTATGTGTTGATGACATTATGTTTGGAAGCAACAGAGATGAGCTAGCAAAAGGATTTGTAGAAGAGATGAAATCAGAGTTTGAAATGTCCATGATTGGAGAGCTCAGTTTCTATTTAGGACTTCAAATTCAGCAAAGGAGCACAGGTACATTCATCTCACAAGAAAATTACCTAAAAGAAATGCTGAAAAAATTCAAAATGGAAGATTGCAAACCTGTGTCAACTCCCATGACCACAGGTTACAAGCTGTGTGCTAATGATGGGTCTACTGATATAGATCAAAAACTCTACAGATCCATGATTGGAAGTCTATTGTACCTGACTGCATCAAGACCAGACATCATGCTAGCAGTAGGACTAGTGGCTAGATATGAAGCAGCACCTAAACAAAATCACCTTCTTGTAGTCAAAAGAATATTCAGATATCTACAAGGAACAACACTGTATGGACTTTGGTATCCTAAAAGCAAAAACTTCACTTTATCAGCATACACAGATGCAGATTGGGCCAGTTGTGTTGATGACAGGAAGAGTGCAAGTGGAGGTGCTTTCTATCTAGGAGAAAGCCTAGTTGCATGGTTAAGCAAGAAACAAACATCCATCTCTCTGTCTACAGCTGAAGCAGAATATATAGCAGTAGCAGCATGTTGTACACAAGTCATGTGGATGAAGCAAACTCTTCAAGACATGAAGGTAAGCATTGATGAACCTATTTCAATCAAATGTGATAATACAAGTGCTATAAGTATATCTAAAAATCCTGTACTTCACTAAAAAACTAAACATATTCCAATTAAGTATCATTTCCTCCGAGAACAAGTGGCTCAGAAGATAGTAAAGCTGGAATATGTACCAACGAAAGAACAAACAACTGATATATTTACCAAACCTCTTGCTAGAGAACCATTTCAATACTTGAGAGATAAACTAGGGGTAGTATCTGCAGATGCTACTCTCTGATATAAAGAGAAAGCATTATTTCAGGGGGAGAACAAAACGAAAATATCATTCCAGGGGGAGAACAACCAGCAAGGAAAGCATGAATCAGGTCCTCAGGATCAAAGGATTAAAGCAAAACAACACCAAGCTATTATCCTAGAACTGTATCAATTTACAGTGTATATTCAAATTCAAAGTGTTCTCTCAACAAGTCTTTTACATCACTATGGAGCAGCATGCAGAAGAGGGCCTAAACATAACTCAGAGATAGGAAATGCAAAAAGCAGCCCTTTGCCATTGATGTCAAAGGGGGAGGATGAGCAAACAACAGCAGAAAGAGCAGGCAAACAGAGAAAATGTATTGCCATCAATGCCAAAGGGGAAGACTGTTGGAAATGTTGTCATTGATGTCAAAGGAGGTAACAGATGCAGAAACATGAACAGTTGCAAGGAGATGGCAAAGAGCAGAGGCACCAGAGAAGAAGCAGAGGCAGCAAAAGAAAAAGCAGAGGAAGCAAAGGAAATGAATTGATGTAAAGAGCTATTCAAGGTGCAGAGTAGTGAAGAAGTTTTGCATTACATGAGATTCTATAATTGGAGGTCTAAATGGTTCTATGATGCTGTAGTGTGCAATTTTGAGGTATGGTGTGTAAATAAACTCTGTGGCGAGGTTTTTGTGTCGAATAAATAAACTCTGTGGTGAGGGTTATGTGTGGATAGACCGTTGAACCCGCAGTGGAACACAAATTGACTATGTGGAATGTATGAGCCATGATTCTGTGTGGGATTGGAATAAATTGATGCCTATCGAAAGTCATTAGTTATGCGTAGCCATACCTGTAGTTACCAGCAAGATAAATTATGGTGGAAGATTGTGATGAAAGGTGTCGACTCTGTGTAATGGATCAATCTCTGAACTCTGGTAGCCAATGATGTCGTGGTATTGATTATCCCACGAGTTTCGGGGTTAACAGTTTGATAGAACCTCTGTACATTAAATAGGCAGCGGAACCTGGAGCATTGGAGAGGAATAAAATACGACAATACATTGAAATATGAGTGATTTGTTTTAATAAAGGCGGAAGGAACCATAGTCATATATATAACTGAAATACGATGAAAATTTATATATATAATTGAAATCATAAAGGACCGGAACCTGGAGAATGGAACCTTGACCGAGGAACAGTGAAAGTGGATTGCCGAAAACCACCCTGCCATTCCGCACCACCTTTCAACGTTAAGCGGTATTCCTGGAGTGTGGAGCGATTCCATACAGGAATCGACGCGTGTCCCAAGCGGTTTTGATTAAAATGAAATTCCGCGCATTAACGATCGGCGGAAGACGCCCAGCGAAATGAATAAGATCCGTTGATTTGGGCAAAGGCTATCCAACGGTGGGCGATCACAGAAATTGGCCGAGGTTTAACGGAAGTGATCGGAGGTTAAGTCAGGTTCGGCGCGTTCGGTGATTGGTCTTGTGGGGTCCGGCGGAACCATATATGATGAAGTAATTTATTAGTGTTCCGACGTATTATGATCATAATATAAGGTTCGATGGTGTCGATCAAAGTTAATTTTCGGTGGTCGTTCATGTGAACGAATTGCATATATATTTTATATGTTGAAATTTATATGCGTAGTTGAAAGACAAGGGTTGTAATGCGAAGTTAGCATAAGAGACTGTCGGTTATAATTATGGATTTAATATCGTAATCCTTTGGGTGTAGATATTAAAATAAACCAGACTTGTTTAATTGTTTTAATTGCCAGCGTGGAATAAGAAAAGTGGGAGATTGCTTGGATTGGGAAAATTATTGGGAAATGAAATTAGGGACACATTTACACACAGGTTAAGTGAAATATTGAAAATACTGGGAATGTGGGTGAAGCGGGGTTGCCCCTGCACCATATGAATATATATTACATGGGTTGATATATGTACCTGCCGAGGTCAATTTACATGGTTTGAATAGCCAAGCCTTAGTTAAATTGAATTGCCAGCGTGGAATAGGAAGTGTGAAATTGTCGGATTGAAATTACATAACTACAATAAATGAGGAACTGAATAAAAGATAAAACAAAAAGGAGAATGTTGTTTTTGGATGGATGAGTAAGGAAAATAGAAAGAGAGGAGTGCCAGTCGAAATATATTTCAACACAGATATATGTATACAACAGACATACAATCACCGTGAACAGAAATTTACACAGGAACAATTTAGACAGGTGTTCAAGCACAGGAATCTGGAAAATATTCAAAAGTACAGTAAACAGGTGAAATGTACAGATGAAAGTAAACAAAGAAGATGCAAAACAGTTTCTTAACAGCAGTAGAAAAAGACAAAATCTAGTAAAGTCAAAGTTCAAAAGAGGAACTGAGTAATATTGAAATATGTAATTAAAAATAAATGATGTAATTATTTTTATTGTTTGTGATGCAAAGGCAAGTATCCTAAGGAAAAGACAAAATCCCACTGTAGCATGAAATATTGTACATATTATTATGATTTTAAATTGAGTTGGACAAAGAAATGAGGGGGCAGAAGACCAAGAGGTATGACCATTCATTTCGAATTCCTAGGGGAATACAAACAGTCTTGTGAGAATTCCTATATAAGATCAATTTGATAAGCTCAATTGAGAGAGAGAGCAGATATAGAGAATGAAGAATATAGAAGAATAAAGCAGAGAAGATTAAGAGAAGAAGAGCAGATACAGAACAGAGCTGATATCTGGAGTAAATCAACAAACATTTAGCTTAATAGCTATCAGTTGTAGCTGACAAAGGTTGAAGCCTCTTGTAGGTTGGTGCCTACAGAAAATTGAAGGGAGTTGGTGCTTCCCTGCAAGTTGTAACTTGCAGAATTGAGGTTGGAGCCTCCTGTAGGTTGGTGCCTGCAGAAAAACAGTGGTGAGAGGGAGTAGGAGCTTGCCTTTGCATCACAACAATAATAAGATGCGATTTTCTCCCATTATGGGTTTCCACTTATATCTGGTGTCTCTTTGCATGATAGTTATGTATTGAATCTGATATGTATCATCTGCTTTGTTGGAACACCTAATCCTACATGGGTAGGTGTGGAATATGAAAAGTCACAATGGAGTCCAAGTGACCTTGGAATATGAAACCAAGAGTCACACCATTGTACTATAAATGTACATCTTTGTATAATGGAAAATAAGTGAGCTACACGCTTATCCTTCATTGTGTTGAGTTTCTTATTGTGTGTGTGTGTTTATCTTTCCCCACACCATGTGTGTGTTTAACATGGTATCGGAGCACAGGTTTTTGTCAGATCTTGCCAGTAAATGCTGCCTTTTTCTAGATGCTATGCCTATTTTGAATAACTGACATTCCCAGCTCCTAAATTAGTCTTTTGTTGTAACTCCTCTCCTGCGGGTCTGTATTGTCAAATCTGCCATAGCATATAACGCTTATCTTCGTTATTTCTATACAGCTCTGCGATTACCTACCTACGGTAAAACCATTTTCATTATGACATTAAATTTCGTTGCTTGACAGGTTTTGCATGTCAGTTCTGCGCTATATGTCTGTCAGAAATTGAATTGAGTGTTTTATTCTTCATTTTGCGCTTTGTCTCCCCAAATTCTCGGCATCAATCCTCTCACTGGTTGCGTGGCGCAGTGTTAATGCATTGCGGCACCTATTGGCACCTCTCGCCCTCACTCATTCCTGTTAGTTTCGTGCCCTATGTTATCTGTCAAATCTATGCATTTGGATAGAGAATCCTCTGCATTCAATGCGTTGTTTAATTATCTCAGCGATGACTGCATGGATTTGTGAGTCAATCTTTGACTGAATACGTTGGTTCGTTTTCTACATCTCTGCGTGTAAACCCTATGTTGAAGTTTGGTTGTGTAATGGATAATTCTCATGGACGATTTTCCTTTGCGTGGCTGTGTCTGGTGGGGTGAGAGAGGAACCGTGGTGTGCATGCTGCTGTGTGTTGTTGCATACGTTGTATGTGGAGGGCCAGATCAATTTTGAGAGCACAGAGTGCGGCGTTGAAGCATTTCACGGAGTGTCCGTAGTCGAAGTCTGGGCATTGTCGAAAAGTCTTCACGGCTTGATAGGGCATCCCAGCTCGGCCATAAAAGAGTGATGATTTGAACAATGAAACCCTCGTTATACGAGCGGCTTCCGCTCAACTGCTTCTCGTGCTCCAGGATTTCTTCCACGACGTCTGGGTGGTTGGCCATGGCCAGTTTTTAAACTGTACTCTCGTAGGCCAGACGGTGATGGTGAAAGCGGTGATGCTCTGAGGCTTCTTTCCATATACTTACGAGCCTGTCGGGGTCTTTCTCCAGTTTCAGAAAGCTCAGGAATTCATATGGTCCCAGCCGGCGGCACCTGGGCGATTGAATTCAGGTTTTTTGGTGCAGCGAAGAAAAGTTCAGACAACATAGTGGTATATGGGTATCTTTCAGACTTGGAGAACTGTTACAATAGAAGGGAAGCATACCTTGGATATTAATGAAGAGCCAATTCATATACTTGCAGTCCAGTGAAGATGATTTGAGAAACATTAGAAATGTGCAGGAATTTAAGTGTTCCACATAAAAATGAGCACCAAAATCTTCCAGTGTGATATAAGTAGATGAAGCGGAATGGTTTTTTGCACCGTGAGTGAAATGTGATTGAATAGTACCAAGATGATTTTGGGCTGAGTATTTTTATTGGGTTGTAGCTCAGAGTCTAAATTTCATACGTGGCCATCCAAAAGGTTTATTTCCTTTCAAAAATAAAAAGTAGTAGTATGCAATTTTGTGGTGTTGTCTCTCACTAGTAGGCTGATCTATATGTTGAGTGATATGAGTCTGGATTGTTAATATATCCTTTGCACACTAGTTTTTTGGTGCACATTTACAAAGCATATTGTAGTGACATTGAGTGAGCTCATAGTTGTGATTAGAAAATGGGAAAAATTTATGTAATATTAGAGTTGCTGAATACTATAATACATTCTAGTGTTGACAATACAGTTATGATTGACAAAGCTACTCTAAAAAATATTCAAAGTTGTTTGCAAGATGCACAAGAAAAGATTGAGTTTTTTCAGTTGGAAACTCAACTTCAGCAAGATGAACTTCAGCAAAAGAGTCACCATTCTGAACCTGTTTCTGTTCAGAAGATTGTGAAGGACTCTCATCAGAAGAAAGAAGATAAAGATGCAGTTGATTCCCATTCAGTTCCTTGTACTAGAGCAGATTTACATGCAGATGCAGCAGCTCAACCTGCACTTCCTAAGCCCATCATCAGACCTTGGGAAGAGCTTGTCCACAAAAAGCACAGAACTGATCTTGGATATGACAAGGATGTGTCCTTTCATATTCTAGACTATACCAAGCCCATCATATTTCAGAGTGCCGGATTCCTTTATGACAATTCACATGCAGCTGTTTCAGATCCTGTTCCACTTCCACAACAGATTGAGAAATGCCAACACTGTGATCGAGTTGGCCACATGAAAGATCATTGTTTTGATCTTCATCCATGCAAGCATTGTGGGCGGCACACTCATTCTTCAGACAGATGCTTCAGACACAAGCCTCCTGCAAGAACAAAGATTCATCTTGGATGGATCGCTTCTTGGCAATGGGCATCGGCGACCAAGAGAAAGATGTTTACGACACATGTTAGAACTTGTTCAAGGATATTGAACAAACTTGCAGTTGAGTTTTCGCCATCATCTCACCTTGTCCTTGACAGGGGGGAAAATGGTGGTCATGTACAAGCTTCGACGACTAATCAAGCGAGCCTGAGCCACAATCTCTCATTCCATGTTCAGAGTTGTAGCCAGCAGTTCAAGCGAGCCTAAGCCACAATTCGTCATTCTGGATTCAGAGATGTAGTCAGAGATACAGATGCCCATGAGCATACCTTCGGTTGGTGGATAACCTAAAACCATCATTTTCGGTTGGTGGATAACCTAAAACCATCATCTTTGGTTGGTGGACAACCTAAAACCACCACAAGTAGTAGACCTCCCTTCTTTTAGGTCGAAGGTCTCCCTTTTTTATGAGGGACAATTCCTCTAGCAGAAGCCTTCAGCTTCTTGCCAGTTTTGGAAGAGTTCCGGGAACTGCAACAAGTTTTGCGTTCCAGTGTTTGTGGTCATCCTAAAACCACCTCTTTTTCCCAACATTTCAGAGAGTTGATTCAGCCAAGTGCTGCCATGTATACTTTGCAGATTTGTATTACAAGTCTTTTCTTGGACTCACACATACCCCTTCGGATTAAGGGGGGATGTTGGAACACCTAATCCTACATGGGTAGGTGTGGAATATGAAAAGTCACAATGGAGTCCAAGTGACCTTGAAATATGAAACCAAGAGTCACACCGTTGTACTATAAATGTACATCTTTGTATAATGGAAAATAAGTGAGCTACACGCTTATCCTTCATTGTGTTGAGTTTCTTATTGTGTGTGTGTGTTTATCTTTCCCCACACCATGTGTGTGTTTAACATGCTTAATACCTGCAACTCTCATATTAAGTCTACTGCTATATTAAATTTGTGTTTACTTGCGATGTTATGATATTAGGCTAGTTATGAAGTGTGTTTTTTGGTTTTTTTAGTTTTTAAGTTTGTGAGGGATGAAACTGATCAAATACATAAACTGGATGACAAGATGTAGATAAATTGGGCTATGGGGTCAAACAGATCAAGGAAGCTATGAAGTGATGATGTAAAGCTGCTGTAGGGCCGATTTGATTCACAATAGAAGGGATCTCTGGGCAAAATGGAGTAAATGAACAATAAGTTGGTGAAAGACAAGGGATTTCAAGTGCAAACTAGTTAATAGCAGACATAAACATGTAATAGCAAGCCATTAATCATGCTAGGAATAACTATAAGCTAATCAATACATAGAACTCAAACATTCAAGCCATACATAGAGGTATATGACCCTCTAACTTCGGGAAAAGGCTATCAGACTTTGGGGAAAACACATGAGACAAACTAACAACTCATGAACTATGCCGGAACGCCTAAACATAGTCTCTAAGTCATTGGGTACTTGGACAAATAAGTTTTCATAGTTTTAGGCAAAGGGCTAGATCGGGACTAGGCCTCCTTGGTTCAACAAAATGATCAACAAATCAGTCAAAGAGAAAGTTTTATGGACAAAACTATGGGCAGCTGATAGGTAGGTAGGGAAAACCATACATCCTACTCAACATACATGGAACTGATGAATAAAACTTAGCAACAACACCTTAGGTTACTAAAGAGCAGCTAAGAATTCTTTAGCATAACTAAGGGAGAAGAAAACATCAAGCTATGAAGATTCATGGATTTTGAGGTGCCTCCATGGGCATATCTCAAAATCAATCTTTACTGATCTATAGCAGCAAGAAATATGAATTATGAGTGAAAACTAGAAGACAAAACACATTAAGAAGCACTATACCATTCTACCATGTCAAGGAATCCATCAACAAGCCTTCACCATCCCTCAAAAGCATCCAAGAGGCAGTCCAAAAATCATAACTCAAGTGTATTCTTCAAAGCTCATATGACCAATGCATTAATTCTTCTCTCAAGTTCAGCCTCTGATTTACAATGAGAACCATGGAATAAATAGGCTTGAGGGAGGAAAACCTCATGGAGCAACTAGCTATCCTATTGGCCAAGTCAAAATATCTAAACTTGTCCTTGAGGCTTTGCAAAGCCCAAGGCACAAAATATCCCATAAAATATCTAAAAAACTGCTAAAAACGGAAATTATATTGACTTTACATGATTTTCCCATGATAAAAATAGCTTAACGCACATTTGGGAAAAGCGGATTTTTGGAGTTCAAAAATTACAAAAATACTTCATATTTATGCCTGAAAAAGGTCCCCTGACTTGCTGGATGCAAATGGAAGCCTTCCCGATGTCGAAATGAGGCTCATGATGGCTCGTTGGAAAGCTCTCTGTGTCTGCTTTCCGGCACAAGTGGAATCACCTCAATCTGATCTCTGAAAGTCCCTCAAAACTGTACCTGTGCGCAAAAACCCAGAAAATAGCAGACTGCTGATATGGCGGGCAGAACGTGCAAAATGAGGCTGTTTTTCGCCAATTTGAGGGGGCGAATGATCTTCAAATGCCATGAAAATCGCTGGAGACCTGCTCATGGAATTATGGCATCCATTGGTATCATCCTCCTCCCTTGACAACTCATCAAACTGAAATGGCGAATTTATGAGTTTTTGGCCAAAAACCCAAAAAATGCCAAAAAACAAAAAGTTGCCGAAACAGGCCCAAAATTGGCATGCATGACCCTCAAGGGTCCTTAACAATATGTTCCGAAGATGAAGCCAAAATATCAAGTGCTGATGTGCCTTTCTTCTCTTTCTGTGCCGGGCGCTCCTTAAAACTGCTATTCTTGATCATCATCCTTATGCTGCTGCTGATCTTCAAACTCTAGTCGCTGCTGTTCATCAATCTCCAACTGCTGCTGTTCATTGCCTTCTTTTTCTCCCTGTGGTTTACTGCCTTCTCCTTCTCCTTGTAGACTTGGCTGCCCAGTGGTCATTTTGAGTTTTTTATGTGTAGGCCTTCTAGACAAAGGCACTGGGCGATGTGATACGGGATCTTGGTAGCCTTGGATACATACCTTGGAGAGATTTTGAAGTCAAGACCTGCTAACTGGAAATGTTTGTCCTTGAATCTCAAAGCGCACAAATGTGTAAGTGGCGAGAAACTCTTGACTTCTTCTATCCTCCGACAGAATTCAAGACAGCCTACTTCATGGAAATTGAAAAGCACTGATGGGTGAGCATTGATTTCTTCTATGGAGATAGGCTCATATATCTTATGTTGTCCGCCCTTGTGATCTCGTTTTGGAGGCATTCTGACTTTGAAACAAGCTTTGGAAGAGGCAAACTGCCTTCACTATATGAACAATGCTCTGTTGGATTGAAACTGGCCACTACACTGTTTGGATAGTTTAGACAATGTGGTTTTGAATAAAATGTAACAATGCTTCCTTGAATAAGCCACCTCTGCACTTATTAACAACAGTCCTTCAAATCTGGATACACTTCAGCTATGTAACCTTCTTAACAATGGTACCATGTGTAAAATATGGGGTAGCTGCTTCATAGATTCCCTGTGCACAGTTTTGAACAATCACCCCTCTTGTGACTTTGTTAGAGGCCAACCTACACTGTTATTTGTGTTTTCAAACAAAACTTGAATAAAAAACCCTGCTCTTCAGGTCATTCACCTTGAAAAATACCTCTGTCAACAGATTTCTGTAGAGACCACACAGTGGAAAAGAAAGGAGACCTTTTGGTTAGGTGAAAAATTAGCCCACAGTGTTAAGGAAAACACCTTTCACTTATGAATTTTGAGAAGTCAATCACCACCTTTGTGCCTCTGGCTTCAATGTTTAAAGTTTCAACCATCAACAACTCTGCCCTTTAGAAAGTGGCTCTGTTCACCTTCAGAAAACCCTGTTAACAAATCTTCAACATGATACAATATGGTTTCGGTAAAGGCAGACCCAATTTAGATGTATAACCAATGCATAGTGGTTTAAGAAACACACTCTCTGCTTGTGAGTTTAAAAAGTCCACCAACACCTCTATACCCCTGCCTCCAATGTTTAACTTCTTATTAACAAACTCTGCCTTTTAAATGTGCTGTCACCTTGGGAAACTCTCTGTCCACAATCTTCAGAATGATACAATGTAGTGCAATGAAAAAGCAGACTTAGTTTAGGTGTAAAATCAGTGCAACAGTGATTTAGGAAACACACTCTCTTCTTTGTGAGTTTAAAAAGTCCACCAACACATCTATACCCCTGCCTTTGATGTCAAATCCAACATCAACAACCTCTGTCCTTCACTATGTTGTTTACTTTTGAAAATCTCTGTCAATAAGTCTTCAACATGATACAATATGTTTTCGGTATAAGCAGACCTAAGTTAGATGTATAACCAATGCACAGTGGTTTTTAGGAAACATACTCTCTGCTTGTGAGTCTAGGAGGTCAACATCATACCTGTACTTATGTCTTAATCTTAACTTCAAACACCAACAACTCTGCATCTTTAGAAAATGACTCTGCACCTTTGGAAAGTTTTGAGAAATACAATACCACTTTGGTATCTCTGCCTCCAAAGTTTAGAAACCCATCCACGAACTATGCTCCTCAGTATACTGTTCACCTTGGGAAACTCTTTTTAACAAATTTACAGTGGGAGAATATAGTGAATGAAAAGCAATCTGCTTAAATAGTGTACTGTGAGAAGATGCCACTGACTACTCTGCTTTTAAAGTCTTTGATGTCAACCTTAACACAAAAAACTCCCTGTTCAAGGAAACTTTCAAACATCCAACAATTCTGTCCTGTGCAAGAGTGTGTCCTCCTTTCACTGTTTGTTCATCAAGCAAATCACCATACACAGGTCTAGACAACAAGAACACAGGGCTGAGGTAAAATGACAGAGCTTCTAGAAGACTAACAAGCTATTTAGACAGGGATTACCAGAGTCTTCTCTTTCAAAACAATAAAAATGTCAAACCCCCTCACTGAGTACACTTCACTGTTTTAGTAGTGTGGAAATGTATGGATGATAGCGTGAAAGGTTCTTCATTAGAATTAGGTCTGTATTTCTGCAACGAAAGTCCTTTTTTAATTTAAAACACAGTCCTTCACAAGACAACTTCTGCCCTTAGATTGATTTGAAAATGAACAAACTGGTTCTCAACCATAAAACCCCGTATTGCAAATGCAATTACCTCATCTCACTGTGTATATAATAATGGCAAGGTCCGAGGCTTTTAAACATTCTTGTTACTTATAAACATCTTGCAATCGATGGGAAATTCATGAAAATACCTTAAACTTTGATGGACACCCGCTTGAAAGGATGAAAGAAACCCTAGATACCCTGGATAGTAGCGCGGCAACCTTTGGAGAAAACCTGTCGCGCAAGAAAAAACTTGTCGGGTCGGCCTGTCGTGTGGTCGGGCGGTCACCTACAGGCACGTTGTGCCCACCTACAGGCACGTCGCGCCGACGAAGGAAGCCTTTGCAAAAATCTGCCTAGGCACGTCGCGCCAAAACCCAGGCACGTCGCACAGGTTTGCAGTTCATTTTGAGGGCCTTCCCAGTGTCGGAATTGGGCGTGAGATGGCTCGTTGGAAAGCTGTAGAAGTCTAATTTCCAGAAAAACTTTAATTTTGTCATTTGGTGTCCATTTGATCCTTCAAAAATTGATTTTCCCAACACTGGTCAAAACTGGTAAATCCTGGTGCAGAAATGCATCGAGCTGTTTGTAGACCATTTTTGAATGCCTTCCCGGTGTCGGAATTGGACGCGAGATGGCTCTTTGGAAATATGTGGAAGTATTCTTTCCATAAAAACTTTAATTTTTTCATTTGGTGTCCATTTGAGCCTTCAAAAACTGACTGTCCCATCACTGGTCAAAAATGGTGTATGCTGGTGTAGAAAAACATAGCGTTGATTGCAGGCTACTTTTGGATGCCTTCCTTTTGTCGGAATTTGGCCCGAGATGGCTCATCGGAAAGCTATGGAAGTATATTTTCCATATAAACTTGAATTTTTTCATTTGGAGTCCAATTGAGCCTTCAAAAACTGACTGTCCCATCACTGGTCAAAATGATGAATCCTAGTGCAGAAATTCTCCCGTGACATCTGTATTTTTCACATTTCTCATAAACAATGATACCTGTGTAGAAACTGAAGAAGGTTTTTCTTCTTGAACCTATGAGGGACAAAAACCTCTCTCACTTTTGTAAATTTCATCTCCATTTTGTCAGAAACGCATTCTGAACCGAACTGCCCGGGCGCTCCTTAACCCTAATTTCACTGTGGCAGAGGTATTATGATTCAACAGCCATGGAAATTTTACTATCCCTTTGTATTTGCTGAGATGAGATATTTGAGCCTCTTTTTGACTATGGGTACAGTCTGACAGACATCTCATTTGAATATGAAAACCAATACCTTTGTATCAAAAACACTATCATTTACCTGTGCAATGACTTCTATTCAATTTCTTGGTATCCTTCCACTGCTTTCTTGTATCAATCAGTTTCAGCAACCTGCAATAGCTTTGGCCATCTGCTCATATGTGGAGGAGGATCTTCATCAGGTAAGGTATTTGAAGGTTTTTAAACAATTCTTTTCGAGACAGCCTTTTTCTGAAGGTGATGGTAAATAAACTACTTGGAAAACATCAGTCTTAGCACCATTCACTTGCAAGCATCATTGTGTGTCAGCAGAAACCCTAGCCAGAGTAATACTGTCTCCCTGCACTGTCCTAAGGGTGATTTAGATATGTGGCTTGTTCATCTCATGATTGATTTACTTGACAAATAACCTTTGTGACTATGAAGGTCAGTGCTTTCTTGAAAAACCAAGAACTTTCTCTTGCCTGTGTAATGGCATTGGTTATCATCTGTTCTATTTGATCTTGTGGATAGACAGGGTACTTATGCTTTGGAATGTTTACTGATGACAGGCCTTCTAAAGTTTCAACAATTCACCTGACTTGAAAGTTTCAGATGATCTCTTTTATCAAATCAGACTCTCCTTTCTTTTGAGCTAGCATATTTCAAGCTCCATTCCTGTTATGATCATCAATTACATTCATGAGACCTGAAGATATTGTTTCATTTTTTCAGTAAAGGCAAACCTGGACTTTTGCAACCTTCTGAGTCAATACTGGCCTGCGCCCTCTGCTTATGTATGAAGGAGGCGCCCTAACCCTCTGCTTTGTAAATGAAGGAGGTTCTGGGCCTTGACAATTTACCATTTTGCTGAGACAGTGGCGACCCTTTCTTACTGTGATTTTCTTGCTGGAGAGAGCTGTAAGGTCCTGATGAGTGACTTTTGTTTTGCAGCTTCATCTCAGGCTCACAATACATTTAGAAGCAGCTGTTCCTCTAACTGTAGATCAAGCATTTCCTCCTGAGATGAAGTTATATTTCCTGCCTTTGTAGAAACCATAGAACACTGTGAAAAACCTACTAGTCAGCTTGAGATAGGATTTTATGCAGTGCTGAGATCTAGGGGGTGTGAGTGGCGCGACTTAAGGCTGTTTGTCAATTTCATTTGCAAAGTAAGGGATCAGTCATGGTAGGTCTGTTGCAGATGAAGGATTTTTGGCTTTTTGATGATTGCCAAAGGTGAGATGTCCTAAAACGCCACTTCCTAACATAGGGGAGGCTTTTGAAACAGATGTAGATTTGCTTTTTAAAGCTGATGGGCAGACCAATAAGGCTGAGGTTAGATAGGATTGTGACAAGGAGGCTTTGGTTTTGCCGGGGGTGGACTGAAATAGGTAGAAAGGCGAAAAAAGTTTTGGGAGGGTTTTCTGGATGACATATTGACATAAGGAAATCAGTTTCTAGAAAACTCAGCTGAAGATATAGTCATCACTAACATGTAAAAAATACTGATGGCTAATAGTGGCTCCATTTGGGGAGGGCAGCTCCTCGTCAGGAGGTGTCCAGAATTCAGATTTTTGGCTTATGAAGACCAGTGCCTTATCCATTGGCGCAAAATTTACCCTTCTCTTGATGTTATTTCTGAAAAGTGACAGCATGGTTAACATCAATGATACTTCTACCTACCCCACTATCTTTCCTAACATTTTTTTCTTCTCTTTGGCGCATTTGAACTAGCAGCCTTTTGACAATGTATATTTTTTCTTTTTGCAAAATGAAACTATCTATTTCTACTCTTATATCTGCCGGGAGTTCAGATTAAGCTGATGAAATCCTTCATTTCTCTACCTAACTAGATCGACTGTCAAGATTAAGCAGTTTGACAGGATTTCATTCTCTAATCTACAACATGAAATTCAAAAATGATCAAATCAGGATTAAGCAGTCTGATTTGTCATGCATTTGTGGCATAGAAGACAAGCTGCACACAAATGTTATTCTGCAATAAAAGGAAACTAGACAAGCGGGCTAAGATGTACAATGTGTTTTTCATCCCTCGCTTCTCTCTTTGGTTATGTTTTAGGCATGTAGAACCAGAATCTCTCCCTAATCTAAGCTCTGTGATAAGTCAATCTTACACAATGTTGACTATCTTGACACTCACTAACTTATCAGCAAATAAATTTAAACATGCTCAGCTATGATTAGGCTAGATAGCTGAACAAGACATTGGAGTACTAGTAGCGGCATTTAGACTTGCTCGCTTTTCGAAGGACTGTTTTTTTTTTTGGAACATGGGGCTTTACCACTGCTTTTTAGAAACTGCCCTCTTTTTCTACTTTTCACTGTTTTTTGTATTTTCTGCTTTTTCACTTTCTCTTCAAACAAACTACAAATGAAAAAAAAAGTGCTCACAAGGCTGAGTTTTAACTATCTACCTATCCTAATCTAAACTGTACACAACATACATTCATTTGGTGAACTCTTCTTTCCAATGTAACCAGTCAAGTAGATGATCAAATGGGTGATTCTGGTTTAGTTCTTTCATGATGTAGAAGTAATGAAAATGCCACTCCCACTTGGTTTGTTTCTGGACAGTAGTGCTTAAGCTTTTTCTCATTCTTGGCAGCAACTTGTTCATGATAAAACCCACTACTCTTTCAGAATTCTTAAGGAAAACAACAAATGGATCTTGGAATAATGCCTGATCTAGAGGTTTTGAGATATAGGATTCATTCAAGACTACTCTTTCAGACTTCTCAAGGAAAACAGCAAATGGATCTTGGAATAATCCTGATCTAGAGGTTTTGAGATATAGGATTCATTCAAGACTACTCTTTCTTCCACTTGGCTATATTTGGGACCCCCCTGGTAAAGCAACTCTTCTTCAT